>WBZZ01002080.1:75000-102500 GCA_019918135.1 Paulinella micropora
CTGTAGGAGATAGATCTGAACCCTAGGCTGAGTTGCCAGTGGCAGAGACCGTCTCCAGGGATAGATAGATAGATAGATAGATAGATAGATAGATAGATAGATAGATAGATAGATAGATACATAGATAGATAGATAGCTAGATACACAGATAGATAGATAGATAGATAGATAGATAGATAGATAGATAGATAGATAGATTTAGGTCCTGCTCGTTTTTCTGGTTTGCGGTGGCGATGTGGTTGCAAAAATGGTTGTATTTTTTTACGCATGTGTTGAGAGTACTATTAGACTGTATGACTGCATTCCGTCTAGCTGATTGCAAGCCGAGCCCCATCCAGCTGTCATTGTTTGCACATACACATACACACACACACACTCTCTATCTCTCTTTCTCTTCTCTTCTCTTCTCTTCTCTCTCTCTCTCTCTCTCTCTCTCTCTCTCTCTCTCTCTCACACACACACACACACGCACACGCATTTTTACGTAGACGAGGAGTGGAGAACGTCTTTCTAACTTCAGCAGCAGCTGCTACAGCAGCTTCTCTAAAAACTGCGCCGCCAAATTGCTGGTCTATCTATCGATCTATCTATCTATATATATATCTATCTATATATCTATCTATCTATCTATCTATCTATCTATCCATCCATCTATCTATCCATCTATCCATCTCTCTCTCTCTCTCTCTCTCTCTCTCTCTCTGCCCTTCTCCCCCTCCCTCTCTCCTTCTTGCTCTAGGCCGCCCCGCAGTGTAGCTGCATCCCCACGCTGCTCTCCAATGCCTCTACCTCCTGCTTCAAGGACTTCACCTACCCCACCACCAAGACCGTCTTCGCCAGCCTGAGCGGTCTGTCTGCCGTGGACATCATGAATAAGATGTATGTATATGTATGTATGTATGCATCATTGCATGTATGCATGTGTGTATGTATATATCTATGTATGCATATATGTATGTACGTATGTATAATATGCTAGTATGCATGTATGCATGTATGAATGTGTGCATATATGTCTGTACGTATACGTAATAGTATGTAACACTATAACATTACGCAAATGTTGTATCTGTTGTGTGCAGTGCCGCCGACGCCGCCGAGTGCGCCTACGTCCAACTGCTCGCTCTTCACATCCGCCTGTCTCGCGGCCATACTGGCCACCGACATGTCCTGCCTCACTCACGCCGTCAGTAAGATACCAAGATAAATTATTAATAAATATTATGAAAATTGATACATAGATACATAGATACATACATAGATGCATGTCTCACTCACGCGGTTAGTAATGCCAAGATACAACATATATATGACAAATCAAGATTGATGCACAGATACACACATACACACATACATACATACATACATACATATTTCATACACTGGGGCACGTCCACATATGCATACATACATACATACATACATACATACATACATATATAGGCAAGCTGTACGGCGCTGGCCCTGCAGGACCCTCGCTGCTCCTCCTACTCACAAGGTATGTAATATACATGTACGTATGTACGTATATATGTATGTTGTTTGTATGTATGTATGTAATGTATGTATGTATGTATGTAATGTATGTATGTATGTATGTATGTATGTAATGTATGTATGTATGTATGTATGTATGTAATACTATGTATGTATGTATGCATGTATGTATATATGTATGTATGTATGCATCTATGTATGCATCTATGCATGTATGCATGCATGCATGCATTTATATGTACGTATGTATGTATGTGTTGTATGTGTAGCGTGTGTGAGGGACCTGCTGGCCGACAGCAGTGATGTGTATGTGTTGTATGTGTAGCGTGTGTGAGGACGCTGCTAGCCGACAGCAGTGATGTGTATGTGTCGTATGTGTAGCGTGTTTGAGGGACCTGCTGGCCGACAGCAGTGATGTATGTGTCGTATGTGTAGCGTGTGTGAGGACGCTGCTGGCCGACAGCAGCTCTGACTGCTACAAAGCCTACACGCTGCGCTGCGTGGTAATAGTAACACTATGTATGTATGTATGTATGTATGTATCTATTTGCCTGTGTGTATGTATGTATGTCTTGCATAGACGTCGCGCTGCACCCACACTGCACACATATAAAATAGTATATACCCGTTCATCCACACTACATAATACTTACATGTTAAAAGAGTCTATTTATAGTCTGGTCCATGTGCAGTCATGAATATATGTATGTAATATATGCATGCATGCATGTATATACGTGTGTGTACGTGTTTGAAGGTGGAGCAGTCACTCGTGAATGATAGCGCTTGCCAAAACCTTACCGGTAATAATCTATGTATGTATGTATGTATGTATGTATGTGTGCATGTATGTACGTATGCATGTATGTATGTATGTATGTATGTATATGTGTGTGTGTATGTATGTACGTATGCATGTAATGTATGTAATGTATGTATGTACATATGTAATGTATGTATGTATGCCTGGCAGTACTGCCTGCCAGTTCTGCGTGCTACGCTAAAACCGGATCCGAGCTTGAGGTATCTATCTATGCATCTGTCTGTCTATCTATCTATCTATCTATCTATCTATCTATCTATCTATCTATCTATCTATCTAGGCCTGCAACGCCAACCAAGTGCAGCTGGCCTTTGCCTTAGCGGTATGTACGTATGTAATGTATGTATGAATGTATGAATGAATGAATGAATGAATGAATGAATGAATGATATATATATGTATATATACATATATATGTATATATATATATATATATATATAATACACATTATATATATATACATATATATAATTCACAATATATATATTTATATATATATATATATGTATGTATGTATGTATGTATGTATGTAATAAATGCATGCATGCATGTTCGTATGTATGTATGTATGCCTGTATGCAGGAATGTGCCACCTTCGGTTACGCCACTTCTCAATGTAAGAACTTTTTCATGGGCACCCCGTGTGCAACAATCCAACTTACCTCCTGCGTCAAGAGCGAGCTGGAGAACTACTGCGTGTTCAACCAGACTGGCAACGAGACGCACCCCTACCCGAACTGTGACATGCTGCAATGCGGCAGCTGCAACAACAGCACGGAGCTCGATCAGGCACTCGGGGTACGGCAGCGTTAGCGTTATTGATATTTATATTAATAATATATCTCGTAAAATTCGCCCCCTTCCTGAACAAAGTCATGCATGCCTGCACGACAGCTATATGTATACATACCTCATACTTACCTGATCACCTGTGGTTGCAGGGTGCTCCCGGCGCCTGCCAAAATTGCACCAACTTGGCTATGCAATCTGCGATGCAGCGCGCTGTGTATGTCGATACTTGTCGTGCCTCAATCAGCGCCTGTGTCGCCAACTACATTTTGCCTCTGGTGATCCCTTGCAAGGGTGCGATCAACGCGTGTGCCGGAGCTAAAGTATTCGCTGGCAGCAGCACCAACTGCACGCTCGAGATCGGGACGTGTGCGGGGACTGCCTTTGGGGCGGATGCTGTGGCACAAAGCACGGATGCCGATTATATCAACTGTGCGGTTCCTTTCGGCACATGTCTCGCGGGCAAGCCCTCTTGCAGGGAGGCAGTCGGCAACTGCACGGGTGGTCTTTATGCTTGCGTGGCGGCAGCCTGCACCCCCACAGCCAGCATCGCAACCTGCGCCAACGCAATCAACACGTGTCAAGCGGGAGTCGGCAACAATACGGAGCTTAATGTGGCTACTGTGGCATCCTGCCAGCTGGAGGTTCAGGGGCGCTTGGCTACCGAGTTTGCCACTGCGCAGGGTATGGGCACCGTGCCTCCGCTCTGTCAAGGCGAGATCGGCGCTTGTCTCTCGTCGAACGCGATGTGCTCAGGCATGCTTCAGACCTGCACCCAGTACGCCTTTGGTTGCGCCAGCCTGGAGTGGTCTTCGGCGGCCCCCACCAACTGCACCGAAGCTGTCGCAGAGGCAGCTGTTGCAGCCTGCGTCGGCAATAGCAACTGTGCTGATGGCACCGTCGCGGGCGCTTGCTTGGCGCATCAGCCGAGCTGCCCCTCACTCTGTGGCGCCTGCTTGGGCGCTAGCCTTGCAGCTGATGCGACGAAAGTGGCGGGTCAGAACTCTCCCAAGTGCCAAAACAAGATGAAGGCCTGTTTCAACGACTATTCCCCCATCCCGGTGCCACTCGATGAAGTCAAGTTTTTGGAGTGCAGCGGCGAGATCGCTACCATGACCGAGGCGGACTTCCGCGCAGCTCAAGCCAGCGGAAACATCGGCGCCAGTTGCTTGAGCTTTCTGACCAACTGCTCACAGGGAGCCCTCACTTGCCACCAAGCCCTGTGGAGCACCGAGAACACAACGTACGCTACCTGCACCTTGGCCGTGGGTCAAGAGGCGGCACGCGTGCATTACATCTGGTAAATGTTCGGGCCTGTTAGAAGCGGCAGCCTGCGGTCTGTCCCCTCCGGGCGGGAGCTGCAGCGAACAGTGCGGCGGTTGCATCGGCGCCAAGCTGTTGGACCCTGCCATTCAGTTTGCAGCACAGAGCAATCCTTCCTGCCAAGCAGCCATGGACTCCTGCTTCGACGACAGCACCACCTACTCTGGCGACTATTCCGTGAACTATTTCTTGGGATGTGCGCTGTACATCTCGACGAACATCGAAGCGGATTTCAAGGTCAAGGCCCAGACTAACACGCTGGGCGCGGGGTGCTTTACCCAGCTCAGCACCTGTACCTCAGACATGTTCAATTCGTATCTGGGCGCGAACGATTCAGAGGCGATGCAGTGCTACGGGACCATCGTGGAGTGTAGCGCGAACTCCACTGGAAAGAAGTTGGCGAACAACGCGACCAAGGCCATGATCGATGTCATGACGGCCAAGAACTTGGCGTCCTTGTGCTTGATGGCCGGCGCGACCAACCCGGCGCTGGTGGCGGAATGCAACAGTAGCAAGTGCTTCCAGTGCCCCTCAGCCAAGCTGATGGACGACTGTGGTATAGCAGATGGTACTGCTGAGACTGCGCAGACGATCTGTGCATTGCCTGACTGCGCTTGGTGTGTGTACGAAAAGAAAAGCTACGCCATGTCCGTGGCGCTGGGTCAGATCAGCTCGGCGATACTATCCACGGCTTTGCCCTGTGCTGCCACCCTGCAGCAACGAAGCCTACGCCGCACTGAAGGTCGAAGTCGAGACGATCACGACTTCATGCTTCGAAAAGATCTCCACTTGCACCGAAGAGTCCTTCCTGGCGGCCTCAAAACGCGCTGCCGCCCTGCTGGCTTGCGATGGGAATCCGATGCACGCCAACTGAACTGATGTCTTCCTCACACCCTGCATCGCCTCTGCCATTCAATGCACTTCGTCTGTGGAAGCAAATCTGGTGGTATTATGCAACCAAACAGTCGTGAATGCCTCCTGCCCCGATGAAGCGTCTGTCTTGGTCTGCTTCAAGGACCTGAACGACGCTGGCTGCACCGGCGGCTGCAAGTCGTGTGTCGAAAGCAAGCTGCAGCTGGCACGGCTGGCCGCCGGGCTTCGCGGTAGTGCCGGGCTTGGCTCCCAATAATGCATGCACGATGGCCACCACAGACTGCATCACCGCTTGGGGCTGGGAGGTACAAGAGACTACAGGTCCTTGCCTAGATGAGATTGAAACTTCACGACCAAAGATTTGCTGACGAACCAGGCAGCCGGAAGTCTGGACGAGCAATGCCTGACTGACCTGAGCTCATGCGTGGCGCAGAATGTGTTCACTCCAGGAGAATGGACTGGGGACTGCTTGGTTCAGGAGCTGGGGGCGTTTGGTACGAGTTGTAATGCCAAGTTGCAAGAAAATCTAGCTCGCATCTGTGTCTTTGCCAACTCGACCGCGCAGAAAAATTTGTGCATGGTGCTGGTGGAAAGTGGGACCGGCTTTGATGCCACCTACTGCGGTGGGTGTGCGTCCGACCTTCAAATGGGTGGATGCCTGACCGGGCAGGCGACTTGCACCAGACAGATGTGTGGCGCTTGCTTGGCCATGGCGCAGAAGGTGGCGACGGGTGCTATCCTGCAAGAATCAGCGGCCACCTCCATCTGTACAGGCACCGAGCTGTTGAACCCCCTTAGCCAAGGCTACCAAACGTTTACCTTCCCTTGCGCGATGCAGTTTCTGATGGACCCTACTTCGGCGTGCTTCGCGACCTTCACTACTCCGTGCTTAGCAAACACACTTTCCAACGCTACTTTCTGCCCCGATATGAACACTAACATCGTTCACTGTGCTCACAGCCTGCAAAGGAATGGTGCAGTTTATTGGGCAACGAGTCAAAATGCGGAGCATGCAGCAGCATTCCTGGTGATAACTCTCCGGATTGTCTAGCCTGTTGGAATCCCATGGGCCCGGACCAGGCAATCGCAACCATGGCAGGGCAAGCAGCCAGCAACAAAGATTATGCCAACAAGACAGGGCTTGGCTTCCGCCAGACCTGCGCGAGTGCGTTGCAAGGCTGCATCCAGGCCAGCGTCATGGCCGGGCCTGTCCCGGACGCCTGCGTGGCAGAGATCTCGACCTGCACCTTCGATGCCTTCAAGGCAGCCAGCGCAGACCCGGTGGCCTTTGCCCAGAACTACCCAGGCGTGGCGGGCGGTATAGCAGCTTGTGTCCCGGATTGGTACGAGAGCGAGTGCTTGGCCGCGGATGTTGGGCCATGCCTACAGGGCCGGGCCAGGCCAGTGACTGCCTCAGCGGCTGCTTTGCCCAACCGACTGGCTGTGCCTTTGCCTGCCGCTACCGGCCCAACCCGAACACGGGCGCCTCGTGCTTGGCCCCCTCACAGGCCTCGGTGGAGAACTGGCGAGACGCCATCATGGAGTGGGAGCAGAAGTTCGTGGACTACATGGCCGGCGTCAAAGCAGAGGCTGACGCTGCCCGCTTCACCTACTGGGCACACCGCTCGGCCGACGATTTGCTGCGGGACGGGACCAAGGGGGATGCACCCCTAATCGCGGGTGGGTATATTGGTATGCTAGTGTTCGCGGCCATTTCTCTGACCCGTCCTGGCGACTGCGTGCGCTCTCTGTGCTGCGCTCGCACCACTGGGGTGCTGATGGTGATGTTGACGGTGTGGGCGACGCTGGGCATAGTGTGCATGATTGGCCCCACCTACTACACCACAATCCAAGTTTTACCCTTCCTGTCCCTGGGTCTTGGCGTGGACGACATCTTTGTCCTTGCCACTACCTTCTGGTTCCGCACAGATCCCCAAAAATCCCTCAGCGACATGACCCGGGAGGCAGGCGCACGTGTCACGCTGACTTCAGCCGTCAACTTCGTGAGCTTCATGGTGGGGTCAGCGGTGCCTTCGCCAGCCGTGGCTTCGCTGTCTCAGGCCGCGGCCATCGCGGTCAATACATACATACCGAACATACATACCATACATACATACATGTACAATATTGCATACATACCTACATACATATATACATACATACATATATACATACATGCTGTCTCAGGCCGCAGCCGTCGCGGTCAATACATACATACCGAACAGTTATATACACAATAACATAAATATCATACATACAATATACATATACATACACAAACATACACGTTTGCAATTACATACATACAATTTTACACACATATAATTATACGTGCATACATCTATGTACGTATATACATACATACGCACATACATACATGCATGCATGCATACACACACACACATACATACATACATACATACATACATACATACGTACGTACGTACGTACGTACAATCTGACACAGGTGGCGCTCAACTGGGTGATGATGTACTTTGGCTTCACGGCCGTGCTCGCGTTCAATGCGGACCGCATGAAAGGTAGAGAATTTTAAATGACCTTGATTTGGTGTTTCTCTTTCTCGCGAGTCCTCCCCCCCCCCCCCCCTCCCCACCTAAACCTCACTTTCTCTCCTCTCTCTCACTCTCTCTCTCTCTCTCTCACTCTCTCTCTCTCTCTCTCTCTCTCTCTCTTCTCGCTCTCGACATACATATATATAGCATATATGCTCCATAGCATTATGACAGAGAGCCACATGTTAAATTTGGTTTGATATGCTGAAAGGTGAGAAGAACGATTTCTTGTGGACTCACGGCAAGATCAGCCCCGACCGATATGCTGAAGATCTTAATGACCCCGCCGCGCACGCGCCGAGGTTCTCCAAGCTCTTTGCCAAGTTCCTTTACAGCCCTGCGATCGTTGCGCTGTCTCTGATGACGGTGATCGCGCTGATGGTCGATACATACATACACATACATACATAAATACATACATACATACATACATACATAAACACAGCACAGTGCATACATACATACATGCATACATGTACATAGGTCGCTGCTGGTGTTGGAGCAAAAAAATTGGAACTGGGCCTTCCCTTCACAGACATCGTACCTGAAGACCACTACTCCAAGGTACTCGTGTAAACCTATCAACCTATCAACCTATCAACCTATCAACCTATCAATCTATCAATATATCAACCTATCAATCTATCAACCTATCAACCTATCAATCTATCAACCTATCAATCTATCAATCTATCAACCTATCAACCTATCAACCTATCAATCTATCAATCTATCAACCTATCAACCTATCAACCTATCAATCTATCAATCTATCAAAGTAGATGATACCGCAGTTCGTGTCATGAATTTTCGTGCCTCAAATTCACGACATGAACTGCGATTAAGGCTTCTAGACATATCACACATGTAATCAATACAGAATGCCAAAAGCACTCAAAACGGCTACTACAAGCAACAGAAAAATATATGACACATTTTTATTAAAAGTTATTACATAATGTATAATATGTCCGACCTCAAACAGAAGAGAGCAGAATATAGAAAAGAAAGAAGCAAACAAAAATATACTTGTGTATGTGGTAAGACCATAGGAATATACAGCAAATACACACACGAAAAATCAGATTTTCATAGAGATTTCTTCGCCGAGAAAGAGGAGGTAATGATTGGAGATTATCCAGTTATACGTGTTTGTCGCAGAAATGATGACATAGAAAGATATTATAAAAATAAAATGTAAAATGGTTTAAAGAAATAAATATTATTACCTATATATATTATCTATTATAAATAATAGATTATGTGTGAATTAACAATCCTTCAACAAGCAGACAAGGAGATGAAAGAAATATATAACTCTCATTTTCCTGAAGCAAAAGCAGATGACTTATCTATTAAAATATTTACAAAACAAGAAATGACTAATAGATATGTCAAAGCATACAAATTTTGGAAAATACAAGCCGAGATTATAAGAGATAAAGAAGAAAAAGATATGAAAGACTTATATAAATTAAAAATATGTGCTATAGCCATTGAAAAATTGAATGAGAGAACTCCATTTAAAAAATATGTAAAATCAAACTCTGAATATTGGAAATTTCACAAAAAATATATTATTGTGGATATTGAAGAAACTCCTAACTGACTTCTATTAAGTGGAGCACCGAAATAAATAATTAATTTCAATCTAAATAGTAAAATTATATTACTTATAATATATAATGGGCAGACACAAGAAGTATCTCACACTTGAAGATAGACGAAAGGCAAACAATGATAAAGCGATGGCTTATTATAACAGAAATCGCGATGAAATAAACAGAATGAGAAAAGAAAAACTTAAAGAAAGAAACAGGAAACTGGAAGAATATGAAAGAATGAAAGCAACAGAAAAAATGTAAAACTATTTTACATCTAAAGATAAGCAGATATATTGATATATATATTGGTAAAGCAATTTAATTATTTTCAATATTTTTATATTCTTGCTAATATAAAAGTAAAATATGCCACCACCATTACCACCTAGACCAACAAAAGAAAATGTAGAACTAGCGAAGGTAAGGGCGAACTTACGCGAAACAAAGACACAAGAGGCGGGACGACGAGAGGTAAAACTAGTTGAACTAAGACCAATACGAAACATAGGTATAAACGGCTTTTCATACCCCTTTAGAAATCTTGACATTAACTTTTATGATATGGATGCGATTGAACTAACAATTATGAGAGCAGTAAGAGATGTTAAAACCAGAGGTATGACAAACGAAGCAAGTATTCATATTAAGTTTGGTTATATAACGGATGTTGATGACAGCCAAAATAGTTTATTTTACAAATGGAAAACTTTCAATTCCGTTAAGTTGAAAGATATAGACGACCTATTTCGTGATATATATCTATACAACGAACAAAATCTTGAAGCCAGTGCTCACTGATATGAACAAATTATCCAATACATAAATATTCAAATTGTCCAAGAAGACGGAGGCGGATGCAATTCTTCAGGAAAGGATTTGAAAAATAAAACAGATGAAGGAATTCGTATTAATCCAAGGAGTAAGGATAATAATTGTTTCTTCTATGTTGTCAAGAATATATTAAACCTTCCTTTGAAGGGTAAATCAAAACTTAATAAAAAAGTATGTAATGATATTAGAAAAGAATTTAAACTTGAAAATAATTCTTACATACCTTTATCGGTTGGTTTTGAAATATTAAAAAAATATTGTATTGAAGGTAAGTATTTTGAAATAACTGATGCAACAACGAAACAGACTTTCAAAAACTTTGAAGACCCTTTAATTACTGCGGATGTGCTTTGTTATCTTCTTAAAGGACATTATATAAGTTTTATAAAAAGAAACAAAAATAAGTGCCCCAATTGTCTGAGTGAATATTTCAATAATCACACTTGCAATAATAAAAGGATTACATATGAGAAGGCTAAACTTAGAGAAAAAGAAAAACAAGTAAGGTCTTTATCAACTAGATTTGATGAAATGAATTATAACAATCAAGATGAGGTTTTTCATTATGACCTTGAGACTTTTACAAACCTATACGAATTGCACACCCCATACATAGCGGGCTATACAATTGCAGATATTGGTTTTAAACATGTCGCTGGCGATGATTGTATTCCCAAACTTCTTGATATAATTTTTAAATTCGCTGAAGATTTAGCAAAAAGAAAACCAAAAGCAAAATTATATGTTAATGCCTTTAATGATTCAAAGTTTGACCACTACTTCCTTCAAAAAGAATTTATCAAAAGAAAAATTAAAGACACTCCATTGATTAATAATGGAGCCATTATCTCAATGGAATACAAAAACATAAAATTCTGGGATATGTGCAAGCACACTGAAGGAAGCCTTAAAAAGAACCTCGAAACATTGGGTTGTAATGTTTCAAAAGGAGACTTTGACCATAGTAAAGCGAAACGATGGGAAGAAATGGATGAAGAAACCAAAAAAGAATGTTTAGAATATTTAGAGAAAGATATTATGGGGCTTAAGGAACTCCACGACACACTAAATAGACAAACATACGAAGAGCACAAAACAAACTTAACCGCTTTTATCTCTACTTCGTCTCTTACATTCAATTTATGGAAAAAGAGGATAGATGGAAAATACATTATTCAATTACCTACCATAAAACAAGAAAGAGACTTTAGAAAGGCTGTGTATGATGCTAGAACTTATCCAAGCAAAAGGAGATTTATCTCAGAGCAATACCAAAAATACTTAAGTGGCGAAATTAAGTTTGATGAGATTGTAGATTATCTTATTGATGCGGATGTCGTCTCACTTTATCCAACCGCAATGCTTGAATTATTTATGACTAGTGAAATAAAAGAGTGCAAAGTAGAAATGAAGGGGAAACTTAGTATATATAATGTTGATTACATATCACCAAAAAACCTTTTACACCCGCGAGTGCCATTCCGCGATAGCAAAGGATGCTTAAAGTGGGAACTAAAAGATATGAAAGACCAATGGCTCACGAGTGTTGATATTGAAGATATGTTAGAACTTGGATACGAAGTTAAAATTAATCGCGGATACTACACTGAAGAAGCAGAACCAGTATTTAAAGAATATGTCTCAGAGTTATTCAAGAAAAAAGAAAACTCAAAGAAAGGCACACCGCAATATCTACTGGCCAAGTTGTTTATGAATGCTTTATAAGGAAAGACAATCCAAAGATCAATTAACTCTGTGAGTAAATACATAACAAAAAATCACGAGTATTGGAAATTTTGGGCGAAGAATGTTATAACCGATATTGAAAAGTTTGACGAAGCAAACGGAGAATTATGGCTAATCACTGGTATTCCTAGAGACGAGAAAGAAAAGGAAGAAAAAATTACGAAACCCACACATTATGGAGCCTTTATATTAGCATACAGCAGGCGAATTATGTATAAGTATATGACCGAGGCTAACCAAGACAATACCACAGACAAAGATTATTATTATACAGACACTGACAGCATTCAATCACATGTGCGACAAATTGAAAAAATAAAAAGGTTTAGAGATGTTTCAATAGGAGGGATGAATGATGATTTGGGCGATGGTAAGATAATAAGGGGTATATGGGTAGCACCAAAATTGTATATGTTGGAGTATGTTAAGAAAGGCGATGAGCAAGGCAAGACACATTTCCACTTTAGAGGAAAAGGATTGGACTTGAAGAAATTAAATTCTACTGCTTATGAGTTAATGGACAATGGAGAAAGTTTAACAAATACAAGAGACTTCATAATGAAGAAAATCCACACTACTAGAAACAGCAAGCAACAGCACATTGAACACTTTAGCATTCAACACCAAAAGAATGTTGTAAAAGTTGTAAACAAGACGAGATGGTGCGGACGAGATTTCTATACTGATAATGATAGCATTCCGCGAGGATATCAAAGACATTAGAAGCGAGTGAGAGTGTAGTTGATAAATAGTTAATTAATTAGTTTTTTATTTTTATATCCTATAGTATATACTAATGTCTCTCAAGTCTCTCGCGGAAAAATTTGAAAAACTTTCTATTAATAATAAAACATTTACTTTGGATGATATCAAGAAAGTTATTGATGGGCATGTAAGTGAATATAAATCTGAAAGTAAAAAACTTCAAGAACAAGGTTTGCTACCTATTGGAAAATATAAGGGCAAGTCCGTCGCCGATGTCGCTGTATTTGACAAGCAATACTTAATATGGTTGAACAAGCAACCGATGATGGTAAACTATCAAGAACTCAAAAAAGAAATTGTTAAATATATTCTATAATCACACTACATTCTCCTTTAAATTTATTTCTTTTTTTATTATTCTTAATATTGCCTTTTCTCTATGAAAGTTATTAAATTGTGTATAGTGTGGCTCTTTTAGAATTTCCCTAAAGTCTTCTCTTTCTTCTGTTTCTACATTGCGATAATTTAATTTATTCTCTTCTAAATATCGGTCTGTAATTTCTTTGTACTTTATTTTTTCAAAGTGATGGTCAACATGAACGTTTTTTCTATCGTGTATTTCTTTTGTTATTTCACATATATATTTCGGCTCAATGAAAATGTCTATTACCATTCTATTTAAATATTCTTCTATTTGATTTTTTATATTATTTCTACACGCACCATTAAATTTGGTCTTGGTGTATCTCTTCATTTGTTTCTCTTTATTTACCCCAATGTAATTAATACAATTATACCACGAAATGCTTTTTCTCCTATACGAAAGTGCTTACTACCATATCCATTATTTTCAACATCAATTTCACAATTTATCAAATGTTCAAATTTCGTCTTATAATCAGGATGATTAATTATAATACCCTTAATAAAATTACTATCAATTTCATTTAACTTTTCATTGTGATTATATTTGCTGACAATATTTCTTATATATACTATTATTTCTTTCTTTGTTTTAAACATTACCCCGCTTAGTATATACAACATACTATATACTCTAAAATAAAATTAATAAAAAAATAATATTAATAGTATATGATGACAGACCTAAGCACCAAGCAGGACTACTTGAATGAAATTGAAAAATGGAACCTTGACAGCGGCAATGTCAAAATGCCGACCATTAAATGGACTAAACCCGACATTGTTTCTTTCTATGAGCAATATAAGCCCAATGTTGAGATTTCCAACATAGACGATAATGTTAAAGTAGTTATACCCTTAGAAGACACATTGACGAAAATGATGGAGGAAGAAAGCACTCCTTTTACGACAGCAGATTTAAAAGAAACAGGAATTACCGAAATAAAGGCTAACGTTGGCGAAGAGATAGAAGAACACGAAACCGATGTTTTTCTTCAATATGGCAAGTATAAAAAAATGAAAATTGAAGATGTCGCAAAGATTGACAAGCCATACCTTGAATATTTGATTGAACAACCTTATTTTAATAACAAAGACGCGGTAAAAAAATACCTCTGATTGATATTACATTGTCTTCTGTTTTTTTTTGCTTCAATGGTCTTCTATAAAATTAGCAATAATGTTGACATTTCCACCATTATTCGTAGTGGAAACCGATTTCTGCGTAAAAGTTAATACATCACTCGGAGACAAATAAATATCATAACTTCTTAGATTGATTTGTTGAGTTGAAGTAGCATTAACATAAATTTTAAAAATTGTCGTTCCGTTTGCGACGGCTGATGCTGTTGTATCGGTATCAACTATTGAATATTTTGTATCTACATCAGCATACACCGCTCCAGTTAAAGTTCCATTAACTACCATTCTGACGACATTCGTTTTTGTGTCTTCATTACTAATACTTATCAATGATGGATATACTATTGAATAATTGTCTATGTTAGCACCAGCACTATCATATTTTGCTTTATTTCTTATACTCAATATCGGTCTTTCTGTGGTGTGAGCGACTTCAGCACCCTCAATTGAATTCGTTATGCTGATATTAATAGTATTTGCCCCCTCAATGAATAAACTAGCACTCGCAGTTTTAAGAATTTGTATTCCAGTCTTTGCATCATTTCTCATGACTGCTGTAAATGGTAATGTCGTATTTCGCAGGCTTACACCTTCATTCGTATTAGCATACTTAATCATATGAACTAGTTGGAAATTACCAGTCTCTGGATTTTCAATTGAAAACTTAATAGCGCCAAATCCAAGATACTGAAATTGAATTTGAAATACATTTCCTACGCTCCAATCTAAGGCAGGCATAGCCCAAGTTCCATCGCAAGGGTCGTCCCAATCTACTTGGTCAATATAATCTACAGCATTTCCCGAACAATGTGCGATATTCATTCCTGCTTGATTTTTGTAAAAATAAAAACCATTGTTAAGGTCGTTTCCTATTCCAATAAATGAATAGTAATCTTTTGTATCATCCGTTGTCCATAGAGCAGTAAAGCGAGCAAGTACACCCGTTCCAGTTCTATATTTTATTCTCCTTTTACTTACTAATCCAGCATCCGCCGTCGCATTTGCTTGAGTTTTCAATTCAGCCATATTATCCAAAAATGACACACTTGCTTTAGTTTCTGTTTTTGTCCATATCCTAGTATTAATGGTATATGGAAAGATTTCTTGTAATACTGGTGTTAATTGCGCAGTTGTTGTTTCGCCGAAGGCTGTCTTCATATTATCAATGTGTCCATCATATCCTACTTTTAGGTTAATGAACTCTCCTTTAGGATTTTGTGCGACCAAATTTCTTTGGTGGGACATTGTTGGTCTATATTATCAAAAAAATAAATTAACTATCAAAATTAATAATTACATATTACCTCACTGGCGGAGTTATGAAATAGTAATCATATTTGCCTTAACCTGAACCTCTCGCTGAGTGATTGCCACGGTGTAGTGGTTAAGAGCAGTTCCCGCATTAGTGCCAATAAACTCCCATCGTCGCTCAGTATCAAGACTTAAACTGCTGATTTCATTTTGGTCTTTGCTCCATAGCGGGCGGGTATTATCCCAAGCATCAACCCAGAACCAGTTGTATTTATACACATCATTATTCATCAAGGCCGAACCCTCAATCTTTGGCTTCAAATACATATAGTCTTCTTCAGAGGCGCAGTCAATGTTAAACTCTTGCTGTCGTGCTCCGTCTAGAGTAGTGTATAAAGTAGCGATCTTTGCTGCTGTGCGATTATCATGGTCACAAGCAGTGTTCTTCCTTTCTTCGGTGTTAAAAACTGAGTGATAAATCTTCTTCAAACGGCGACCATGGCCTCTGTCAAATCGCATAATAATATTTTGGGTTGTGGTTGCTCCAATTGAATTCTTATAAACATAGGGATAATCGATGTTGAAGTTCATACCTTCGGGGTTAGCAATCTTCTGTTGAATTGATTGAATGACATCAGGGTTCGTTTCAACAGCGAGAAACAAGTTAAGATTGGTAACATCAGCAGATACAGCCATAGGTAGTGTAGCATTTAGTGCGGCAAGATAAGCAGTGCTAAGACAAGTAGCGGCACCATTCGTCACCGTATAACCGGTTCTGTCAGTAGCACTCCACGCAATTCGCATAGTCAAAATCTCTGGAAACATAATAGTCTTATCAAGTGCGAAAATAGTATTAATAATCATACCCAAAGGAATTTTAACATTGATAGCGGTGGCGGCAGTTGCTCCACTTCCCACAAGATACTTCGCCTCGTTGTAATTAACATTTACGGCGGATAGTGCTCCAACTCCAGTCGTCCAAGCAGCATCATCGTGACGACGAGCAGAAATCACTGGCTCTCGCAATAGACCCTGAGTTGCGGCCGCAACATCGTTATTACCATCAGCGGCCGCACGAAAGGCTGTTCTAGTTGCTTCAATGGCACTAATGTTAATAAAACCGTTAGCATTACACTTTTGTAGCATACATCCGTATCCACTAGCATCCCCATGGTTAGGAAGGTCAAGGAAATCCTTCAAACTCATTTCTGGTTTCCACAACATCTTAGTCACATGTCTAAGGTTGTTAACGTCGCACAGATAAACACCGCTACGGGTCTGAAGTTGAATTTGAGACATTTGCGAAAGGCAGTCCATAAAAATTCTAGTATAAGTGTTGGCAACAAGAGGCGCTCTCATAGTATAAGTAAAACTCAAATAAGACCGAGCGAGATTGAATAGGCGACTGATAAGGTCAAATGATCGTTCTTGTCCACCAGCAGTGGTGACTTCAAATGAAGCAGAACCCTCACGTGGAGCGAGTTTATTCAAACGATACGAAGCACTGATATAGTCAGTCTTGCTGAAATCCAATTCGCCTCCGTGTTGAGTTGGCATTTTGTTTTTTGA
Source organism: Paulinella micropora (assembly GCA_019918135.1). Classification (NCBI taxonomy): domain Eukaryota; phylum Cercozoa; class Imbricatea; order Euglyphida; family Paulinellidae; genus Paulinella; species Paulinella micropora. Next base: position 92,152 of record WBZZ01002080.1, read on the forward strand.
TTTTTTAGGCAGTTGAGATTATTTGCTAATTCACAAGAATATATTTATAGAAAAAATAAATAATTCTAAAATTAAAATTAATTACCTAGATTTTAATAAATTGAAAAAGGATGTAAATAAATTAAAATAATTTGTTTCTCTGTAAATTAATAATGTTATAACAATACCCAAACCATTAAGATTAATTGCTTGGTCGTTTTCGTCTGTAAGATAAAACCTGAATACATTATTTGAACTGGAGGATAATTTCTTACCATACTCCGACCCACTTCCGTCGTATATAACGGCTCCAAATGGAATATCATTCGCCGTGTATATTTCTTGTAGCACATGATTATCACCTTCCCCCACTAAGTCCGATTGAAGATACAAAGTCTTTTCTCCAGTTAAAATAATTACATTTGGCGATTTAATAAAATCATTAGCAAAGAAATATGTTGAGTTTCTATCAAACCCCATTACCTCGTGAATACGGGTATCACTATCAAATAAATCGCGGTTGAAATCCCTTATTCTCTGACACACTGAATGTTAATTTGCCATCCTCTGGTTCTATGTTAGTATTATTACTGGATACAACATAAGTATAATTATTTGGGCTGTCCGCGGTTAGCACCTCCGACAACTTATTTTTTAGATTGTTCATTGTGTAGTTTCCCTCAGGTATAGTAATTAAAGCCTCATACCCGTCTTCGCTAAGTGTAAAAGTATTATATGGTGAAGCCACAGAGTAATACGACTTCGGCACATAAATATGAAGAATTTTACAATGTGTGGGATTGTCTAGTGATTTTAAGTTTAATTCGTGTGTAAAATCTGAGTCTGTGCCTGTTATCCTGTTTTTACTATTGACATAATAGATGCCTGTTGCGCGACCGCCTTTGTACTCCATGATGTGTATATATTAGAAAATATCTTTTATATGTATGTATCAAAATTACCATAACCATTCTGTGTTTTTAATTTCTCCGCTTCTTCTTCTTTTAAGTCTGTGAAACCCGAACTAAACTTAAATTGGTTGCCTTTCGCCCGCTCCATTAAAAACCTCATTGAGTGCCATCCACAAGTTGAGGAAGTATCACTCTGTTGCTTTACTTGATTGACCTTCATCAATAAATAACTATCGGGGTGGCTTTTGTCAATTAGTCGTTTCATTTGTTGTTGAAAGTCTTCCGTTGGTTGGTAAAGTGCTAATGGGTCATACACTTCCACTGACCTGTCTTTATCCAGACTTACCCATATAGCAATCCAATGAGACCCCACTTGTTTGTGATTGTCCAAATTCATAATAAATCCGTATCGCTTTCTTTTTTCTGGATTTAGTTTGTAGATTTCATCACTGGCTATCGCTCCGAGATACCATCCGTATTTTTTCATTATATCATCTATTTCATTAGTCATTAATCCCCGCCCCTCTCCATCTTGCTGTGGTTGCTCTTGCTGTTGCTCGTTATCTCCAACTAATTGGAGATTTGGTGGTTGCTCTGGTGTCTCCGCGACGCTCGGGGGTAGCGGTTGAGGCATCCCTTCATCAACATTTAAATCCGCTGAAACTTGTTTATCTACATTTGGGTCTATTGTCATTTTGCTAGTTAGAGTTTTTACAAAATCCTTTTTATTCATTGTGTGCCTCCAATCTTTGCGGGCTAAGTATTTTTTTATTTTCGCTATTGAAAATACCTTATCAATTAATTCATTTAATGTTTTCGCTCCATTCCCCTTTTGTTTAACATCTCCAACATTTTGGAGATACCCCATATACTCTTCATATCTAGCGTAATCCGCCACTTTTCTTTTTACGTTTTCCACCTCACTTCCAACATCAATATTAAACCTTTTAATCATGTTAATAATCCACTTTGAAGTGTCTTTGTAATTTAATTTGTTATGACCATCATTATCTAGTCTCTTTTTTAAAGCCTGTGCTAACTCTTTTATGGTAATGGTTGGGTGATAAGTTTTTGAAAATCCAGAGATTAAAAATTGATTAATTTGTAAATTTTCAAGATGCTTACCCTTTTCTTCTGCTTTCTTTTTTTCCTTTTCAAGTTTTTCTTTATATTCTTCTGCTAATTTTTTCTGTTCTTCTAAAGACGTTGCCGTGGCTATAGCCATCTGAATATCTTGACTGGCTTTTTGTAAGTCTTTGAGACTTATTTTTTTTATGAAATTATCTGTATATCCTGCTAATTTCAGTGTTTCAATATCTTTCTGCTTTTGCTTTTTTTCTTCCTCATATTGCTCTTTCGTTTTCAATGGTGCTTCATCTCCTAAATTAGGTAAGGCTGGTGCTTGTGGTGGTGCTCCAACTGGTTGGAGATATGGTGCTTGTGGCGGTGCTCCAAATGGATTATCTCCAACTGGTTGGAGATATGGTGCTTGTTGTGGCTGTCCAAATTGTGGTGGCATAATATATTGATATTGCGGTGGCGGTGGCAACGCTTGTATTCTATTTTTTCTATCTTCTTCATATTTTACATCATCTATGAGTTTTTGCTCCCTTCTTAGTTCTCTGTCTTTTTGCTCTTGTCGTTCCTTAATATCTGATAGTTCATTGCGGTGTATCCTTGCTAACTCATCCTGCCTTTCCTTCGCATCTGCTACGTCTTTTCGTTCTAGCCTTTTCTTTTCTTCTTCTAAATCCTCCCTTTTCTTCTTTTCCTTTTCTTCCTCGTCATGTATTAACTCATATTTCTTTTGTAAGTTGCTTTGTATCTGGTTTCGGTTCTCGTGTTCAAGACGATTGAAATCAGATTTGATTATTTTTTCCCTTGGTTTGCGACTAGCCCTTTGCGACTTTGGTTTGCTAATATATTTCATAAGAAGTTTAACGATTTGTAATGTGCTTAAATCATTTGTTTTCTTACCAAAATTAAGATAATATTTTTTACCCTTCTGGATAATATACGGCCTCCCGCTCTTATTTCTATAAACTCGTGGGGGTCTTACCTTAGCCTTTGATATTTTAGAATTGCGCTTCATGCTTCGCATTATCGCTTATTCTAAAACATCTATTTTTCTTTATTAAAAAAATTAATCTGAAACGATGGTTATCAATATCTCAAACAAGTTTGAGATTACGAGTATGAGCAAAGCGAATGAGAGTGTGGATTTACAAATATCAACGGAACTTTACAGCCCCTCCTCGTTGCTTACCATACCCAAGTTTTGCAGCGGTAGACCCGATACGAGACGCATATGGAACCCCGACATCACCAAGGGCATTAGCGGTCTTTGAAATAATCTTGTTATCGCGAAGAAATTTATTGACAGCCATTGCGGTTTTTCCGACCTTAGCCCAGTTAATCTTTCCTCCCTTTTGACCACTCTTCTTCTTTGATCTTGTCCGAGATACTTTTTTTCCTCCCTTCTGTGGCATGGATGGATTGTATCCGATGTTATATCCTGATGGTTGTGAAATTATCACTGGTGATACTGGCATATATAATACAGAAAAATAATTAATTACAAATTTTATTTTTTACTTAAGACGATAAGCAAAATTTTTGCGTAATTCATCATCAACACTTGAAACATAAAGAAAATTAAATCTCTCCTTTGTTGCTTCGTGATACTTTTGAAGAAAATAATCAAAATCAAAAGATAAGTCTAAGTGTTTATACACGAGTTCCATTTATCCTGAGACTGGCTTGGAAAGATTAACAAATAATCTGCTTAATGGCTTCTGGTCGTAGGTCGTTCAGATACTGACTAGACATAATCACCTTTGATTTATAGTGTCTGTTCTTTTTTAACAAATCACTTAGAGATTTGTCTCTTAATCCGCTTCCGAGGTCATCGAGCACAAAAACAACTTCTGGAGTAATATACTTAGAAGGTCTCTCTTTTTTTTCAATTGTTGTTTTAGTTTTCTCCTCTTTTCCAAAATAAAGAAACTTTGGCTTCTCCATTGGCTCTTCATCTTTGATTTCTCCTTCTTGCTCTTCATCCTGTTTGTTTAGTTTGTCAAGTTCGCAATCAATTATATTTACTCCGTCAGTCTTCAAAAAGGTATATACAGCCATTGGGTTACCCCTGTTCTTAAAGTGCTTAATCATTGCTTTGTAAATGTAATCCTTGTGTATTGTTGAAGCGATAATAACAATACGGGTCTTTCTGTCTGTAGTCCGTTTCAGTATTTCAAAGAGTGCCGTAGTCTTCCCGCTCTTCTTACGGGCAAGTAGAAATATGTTGGCATACGGCTCATTGAATAATTTATAACCTTTCGCCTGTTTATTACCTTCACCATCCTGCTTCACTGGTTTCACCTTCACGTTATTCAACTTCTCCATTGTATATATTCTAAGCCAAAAATTCCAAACACACAACAATTCGCCCCGCTAAATTTCCTGTGTCAATATTTCCGCTGTCAGTTTCGAGGATTTTAAATGTATATTGGCCGTCAGTCCATCCGACAACACCCAAATTATAACCGAGATTTGAAATGTTTGCTGTGGTGCTGTCCGCAAATGTTCCAATAATTCCAATTCTATCCATGTAAAGAATTCTGGTTTTTGTCTCTGTCTGGTCGTTCATATAGTGAATAAATTTTACATTCATTTTGGTGGGTGTGAATGACATTTGAATATTTTTATTAAATGTTTTGCTTCCTCCAGCAAAATCATTGCTCAGAAAAATAATCTTTTGGTATTTGAACTCACTCATACTATATTTTGTATAATATAAAAAAATGATTTTAATATTCTTGTTTATGTTATTTTCATCCAATAGGATAATGTTTGTTATTGCTCGGACGGCATGCGACTTTTACTCACGGATAAGTGAAAAAAAGAATATAAGTTGTGTTTATTGTATTCAAAAAGGTATAGATACTAAATTTAAATGTATTTACAAACCCTTTAGTGATTGGTGTGTTAGTTTTGATGAAGCACTACCTTTAATCTGTGATGGTGATAATAGATGGTATATGACACATATATACGAGTGCTTTGATATTTGAGAATTTCACTTCGTGCTGTCGCACTCTCGCTTATTCTCAAACATTGTCTCCCATTTTAATTTTTTGTCGGTTTTCGATGTTTATCAACAAACGAGAATGAGCGAAGCGAATGAAAGTGCAGTTGATAAATATCATTTCTTTGAAGAAGGTGATGGAAGGCATATCCCAATCAAAAGTGTTAAAATACCGACATAAGTATTAGCAACCTCGCACGGCAAGTTCTTTTCAGATAGCCTTACGATACAAAGGGTTATAATTGCTATAATGATACCCATTTGAAATAAGTATTTAATAAGTCGGCTGTCGGTTGGTCTATTTTTCATACAACAGCACGACCAGTTATCTTCCAATTCATGCTTTACTTTTTTTTCCTCAGTCTTTAGTTCTACTTCAAGAACACGGGATTTTAATTCTGGAGTTAGTTCGCCATCCATATCCATAATAGGTGGTGGTCTGTGAAGTCTAGTCGTATTATTTGACATTTTCTCTAATTTCTTGTAGTATATTCATGAGATTTTTATTTTCTTTTTCTAATAAATCTACCCTTTCTGATAATTGTTGAACGGCCTTAATTAATGGTGCGATAAACTCTGAATAACCTATACCATAACCAACATCACCACTATCAATACATTTAACATCTTCTGGATTGATACTTACACCCTTCAATTCGTATTCCGCTCTTTGCTTTGGACACGGAACCATAATTTTTTCTTTTATAAAACCGCCAAAATCTAGCATATCCATTTCTGTTAGTATGTCTTCTAATTCCTGTGCTATTAACCCAGTCCTACATTTCTTTTTGTCATCAATCATACGATAGCAGACTGGATTTAACTTATTAATAAAATCTAAGCCTAAACATTCCTTTATATCTTCTTTTTTTCTCCTGTCTGAATATTGAATTGGATTAGACAATACCCATAATTGTCCATCGCTCGCTTTCAAAGACATTAAAACAGTATTTGAATTATTCTCCCATATGAACCCACTCGTTGAAGAACCATTCACTCTAAATCTAATAGAATAAGAAGTTAATCCTCCGCCTACTCCTCCCGCTGGTGCTGTTCCTCCACTTAATGCTTTATTCGCCCCAGACTGGCTCATATAAATCCCCCAGTTTGAATCTCCAATGTCCCACATAAATATTCCTCTCGCATTCGTCCCGTCTGTTTGTCCTTGAATTGCTATTTTTGCCCCATTAGTTGATGCTGATGCAGTTGTTAGTGTGCCTGTGTATGTAATCCCCGCATTTGCCGTTATTAATCCACTCGCAGTTAATGTTGTTGTTGATATACCAGCATTTGCCGTTATTAATCCACTCGCAGTGATCGTAGTTGTTGATACACCAGCACTAGCCGTTATCAATCATTTTGTCCATAAAGTGCCGTTTGCCCCATTCAATGACATCAATAATTGTTCGGAAGAGTTCTCCCATATAAAACCATCAGTGGAAACATTGCTCACTCTAAATCTAACGGCGAAAGAAGTAAAATCGTTTCCAGCAACGGCTGATGCCACTCCACCTGCTAGAGATTTATTGGCTCCAGATTGTGCCATATAAATACCATAATTTGTGTTGCCTGTGTCCCACAAAAATATTCCGCGTGTATTACCTCCATTAGTATTTCCTTGTATAACTATGCTTGAACCTCCTGTTGCTGTTAGTAGGCCACTCGCAGTGATCGTAGTTGTTGATATCCCCGCATTTGCCGTGATTAATCCGCTCGCTGTTAAGGCTGTGGTTGATACCCACGCGGTTGAAGTAATTGTAGTTCCCGTTATTGTTCCGCCATTTGTTATATTGTTTGAGTTCATATCTAAGGCACCATAAAACCGCATACCGCCAGCATTGTTAAAACGGACAATGTCAGACGAAGCACTTTTATTGTCCAAAAGTTTTGAAATATAAAGTCCCGCCCCTTTTACATCAGACGCTACATTCGTAAATACATAACCTCGTTGGTTTGCGGTTCCACTTGTAGCGGTATTTAGAGTAAATAAGAAATACTGATAATCACCTGATGTCTGTGAAAAGAATATATCTCCTCCATTTTGGTTTAATATCCTCGCCCCATTATATGTTATATTTCCACCATTAGTGATAGTTTGATTATTAAAATCGGCATTGTTCGTTAAAGTTAGATATTTTATCACAGTGCTCGCCCCATTAAATGTTTTGCTTCCTGTTATGGTTTGGTCTGTTGATAGTTTTACATTTTGCCCGTCCAATGTGTCCGCATACCCTTTTGTCGCTCCGTCTGTTGATATTTTGCTACTATTACAATCTAGCCCCGAAGCATTTACCCAACCGACAATCGTCCCATCAATAATAAAACTTATTTTTTTCGCAGAAATTTCAAAGTTGTAATATGTCGCTGTTTTCATATCCAAACTAGCAATTGACCCGATATTGGCTGTGGAGTTAAAAACCACGAATGTTCCTTTTGTTGTCGCATTCGTTGAATTTCCTGTTATTTCAAGACCACTGCTATATGTCTTAATTCCTGCTATGGTTTGGTTTCCTGTTAGTTTCACATTTTGCCTGTCTAATGTATCCACATAACTTTTATTTGCTCCGTCCGTTGTTGCTGATGGTGTGGCTAAGTTTGTTATTTTGTTATTATTCAAAGATAGTGTAGTGCCAGATGTGGTTATAATTACATTATTACCCGAATATAACTCAACATACGAACCAGTTATTTGTATCGGATACCAAGTCGCAGTTGCTGTCTTTTGTGCGGCAATCATTCCTATTTTTGTATCAAAGGCTATGCCGATGCCGTCAAAAGTAGTTGGATTTGACGAACCACTTACTTCTAAAGTTGAAGTAAATTTTTTATTCCCTGCTATGGTTTGGTCTCCTGTTAGTTTAACGACAGAAGTGTCAAGAGTAGAAACATCCACACCATCAACAAGATTAACATTTGTTATGCTTTGACTTTTCATATCAATCCCCGCACTAGCATTTATTATGTTGCTGAATGTTTTGGTTCCTGCTATGGTTTGGTCTCCTGTTAGTTTAACGACTGAAGTATCAAGGGTAGAAACATCAATACCATCAACATTACCAACATTTGTTATGTTAAATCCTCCCATATTTAAACTACCCGTCATAGCCGTTGTTCCGTCCTTTGCTAGTTTGGTGTCGGTATATGCTTTTGTTGAAGCATTGCCGTCATAGAATGGCGCGGGCAGTCCGCTGATTGCTGTCGTGCTGTTAAAATTTAAAACATTATTCGTCAATGTCATTCCACCCCCTGTTGTTGGAGCAAAAAGTATGGACGAGCCTACAAAAGATAATGGATAGCCCGTTGCGCCGCCTGCCTCCGACGAATAGATAGAGCCCATATTATTGTTGTAATTGAAGAATAATTTGCCTGTGTTTGATGGATTTGAGTCTTTTACACCCACATAAGTAGTAAATGGTTTATTCCCTGTTATTGTTTGGTCTCCCGTTAGTTTAACGACAGAAGTATCAAGAGCCGAAACATCAACACCATCAACATTACCGACATTTGCTACATTAAAACCCCCCATATTCAAATCTCCAAACATTATAGTGAGGCCATCCAATCTAAGAAAAGGTGAGTTTGTATTGCGCCATTGTCCTGTGCTATAAATGAGTAGTTGGTTATTTGTTGGTGTGCCTGTAATCAAAACATCGCTGTGTGTATTAATTGAGCCATCCGCGGACACTTTATCATTATTGTCTTCGTGCTCTGATATCCAAGTATCAACATCTTTGGTATTTAGTAAATTAACTCCCGTTATATTCAAATTACCACCCATACTAATGTTGCCGAATTCATCCACATTTATTGGAAATGTTTTATTTACCCAGTTTATTGAGTTATATGTTAGATAACTATTCATCGCTATTGGTGCGGTTATGACTACATCAGAGAGTGTGTCAATTGAGCCAATGGTTGTATTTCTCCATTTACCATCTACATCATTATATGTTAAGTATTGCCCGACCACTGGTGCGGATATGTTTGTGTCTATGAGATTGTATAGACTGGTTTGGTGCGGATTACTTGTATTGGAGCGGTGTTGAGTTGAGGCTTTAACTTCGTCGTTGTCCCTTACTCGTTGCTCTGTGTAGTATAAATTTTTTCCTTCTTTGACATCTGTTGTTGACTTTAAAGCGAGCCGTGTATCAAAGCGGTTATCAGTGAAATAAAGATTTACGGGTTCGGCATCTTCTGGCACTCTGTCTGTGTTTAAACCAATAATATTAGTGTTGGTAAGGTCTAAGTTTTTTATGTCTAGACTATCAACTGCCAACTCATTAAGGCCTAAGAGTGATTTATATTGCGACATATTATATAACGATAATTATTTAATTAAAAAAATAATACTAAGAATAATATATCTTTGTATTAAAAACTATTGTATTGAAAAATAGTTTATATGCCGAGCCCCGAGGCTTCAAAGGAAAATTGGAATAAGGCGGTTGAAGGAATAAAGGAGAAGGGTAAACAAAGAAAAATGGAGCATGCGAAGAAGGTTTTACAACAATACCGCACCGCCGTCAAGGAAGAAGAAACCGATATGGAGCGAAAAATCGCAGAGATAGAAAATAAGAAACTCGCCAATTACATACTTAATGAAAGAGACAATGACGAGGAGCCAGAGCAAGAAGTTAGCGATAGCGAGGATGAAACTGACTTTACTGACATACTCGCAGAAAAGATGGCGAAAATGAAAATCAAGAGAGCGAAAGCAGAGAGTAAGAGGGCGAAGCAAAAAAAGAAACCAGTGGTTGAACATGAGGAGAGTGAAAGTAGTGAGAGTGAAAGTGAAGAAGAGATGCCAAAGCCAAAGAAAGGGAAGGGTAAAAAGTCAAATATATCCGTTAATGTTTATAATCAATCTGAAAAGGTAAATAAGAAAGAAAAAAATAATGATATTGAAAAATGTTTCTTAAAATTTTAACTATATAATGCCCGATTTAGACCATAAGCACACAATTATTAATACACAGAATGCGGATATGCAACTAGAAGACACTCCAACTGGAGAAGAAATAATTTTGTTTTCGACTACTTCGAAAATAAAAAGGACAAAAGAAGAGGAGGCACTTGAAATACACCACCAAAAGAAAAACCCGAAAATATGGAATACAATATGGGTTGATAAGCCGTTAGACCAAGTTTTCTTAGACTTGGCGGATATGAGTAAGATAAAAGACAAAAAAGGAAATAAGGGTTATGCTTGGATGCTTGTTTGGATAGATTGTCATAGCAGATTTTTAATAACAAAACCATTGAAAAATAAAACCGCACAAGAAGTTTATTATGCTTTAAAATCTATACCTTATAAACCGAAGTCAATTACTACCGACAGCGGAGGAGAGTATAAAGGTGCTACTCGTGAATATTTT
>WBZZ01002081.1:0-5000 GCA_019918135.1 Paulinella micropora
TACTACTACTACCACTACTACTACTACTACTACTACTACTAATACTTACTACTACTACTACTACTACTACTACTATTACCATTACCACTACCACTACTACTATCTATCTATCTATCTATCTATCTATCTATCTATCTATTTATCTATCTATTTATCTATCTATTTATCTATCTATCTATCTATCTATTTATCTATCTATTTATCTATCTGTTTATGTATCTATCTATCTATCTATCTATCTACCTATCTATATATTCTTTATTTCTTTCTTCTTTTCTTTTTCTTTTACTAGTACCCCCCCCTATCTATCTATCTATCTATTCTTTATTTCTTTCTTCTTTTCTTTTTTTTTACTACTACCCCCCCCCCCTATCTATCTATCTATCTATCTATCTATCTATTCTTTATGTCTTTCTATATCTATCTATCTATCTATCTATCTATCTATTCATCTATCTATCTATCTATCTATCTATTCATCTATCTATCTATCTATTCTTTATTTCTTTCTTCTTTTCTTTTTCTTTTACTACTACCCCCCCCCCCCCCCCGGAGCGCCCTTGTTGTTTCTTGCCTGTTGCAGACCAGTGGCTTTGGAACCTAAGAAACGCGGCAGTAAGAAGGGACACGACCATGCGCTGTTGATCCGTCGGTTAGTCACTGGGGGGACCATCCAGAACCCCAATTACCAACTTACCTTGATCACTTACCAGAAGATCGATCCTGTCGTGAGCAGCGCCCTTAATTTGATTCCTAAGGAAGAGTATGTTGCGACCGTCATTCCCTTGTTAGCTCCGATGCAACCGGGTACAACAAAGGATAATATGGTGTTCCTTCCGTGGTTTAAGCCCCTGCCACCGCTGTATGTACATGCGCTTCCATCGCCGCCCCCCCGACTGCCACGCAAGTGCAAGGGCAAGCGTAAGTCGCCACCAGAGGACGAGATTTTGCCTGAGGAAGACGATGATGTCCCCCTCATTCCCGCATCGGTACCGTCAATTTAATTTATTATATTTGCTGATTCATTTCACATGCGGCCCAAACTTGCCTGTGTACTAGAAGCCTCCGCCTAAGAACAAGGGGAAGAAGTCCAAGACGCCCGGCAAATCCTCCCCGGGGGCTGGGCAAGTTCAGCAATCGGCATCGGATGGGCTCCAGCATACGAATGAGAAGGTTGACAAGTTCTTTGCTTTGATGAACGATTACATGAAGAAGGATATGGAAGAAGCTAAGAAGCGCCGAAGCCAGGCCTTGGAGGAAGAACGTGCCTATATGAGGCAGCGCAAAGAGAACGAGAAGAAACTCGAACTGCAGCAACAGGAATGGATTGCAAGCATGAAAACTGCGGCCGAGAAGTTGTCGGCGGCGAGTATATCGGTTGCCAGCGGTCTCGCCTCTCTGCGCCACCTAACGACCCAGTCTCATTTCGCCCACCTAACGAAGTGCGCCCAGTCGTGAACGTAGACCGTTTTCTTCTTGATGGGGGCTCGCCGGAAGATTCGCTATCGCCGCCGTCGACGCGCGAAAGAGTCCCTGGGTTGCCACTCCGTCGCCATACGCATCATGTTACTGATTCTAATCGCGGCGGCAGTGGGGACGCGTACATGTCCCGAAGGGACCCAAGTGTGGCACTTCTTCAGTATCATGCGCTGGTGGCGCAACAAGACGCGGAACGAGAGAGCGAACGCGCCCGTGCCCGTGCCCGCAACCAGATTGTCCTCTCCAATGTGTTTTGGTAATTCTTCATCATTTTAGCTTGCGGTTAATGTTATCATTGTTGTACAGGTGAAGGTTCACGTCAAAGTTCAGTTGGATGTTAGCTTGCGGTTGATGTTAAATTAATTGTAGAAAGCTTTTTGCTTCATTCTTATTGAAATAAAATCAGGAAATCACGTTGCCCCGTTAATATTAATGATTACCGGATGACTTCATTTCTGAATTTACGAACTGTGACTTTTTGAAAGAAAAAAAGGTTCAATCTGAAGTTGAAGTTTAATGATTATTCAATAAATTATTAATAAATTTGTTTTAGAATCATTTGCAGCAGCAAATGGAAGCTAAATTACGGGTTTCCTGTCGTTTCCGGTATTTTTTCGTAGCGTTGTCTATGTGACTTCAAATTGGATTTTTTGTGACACTTTTCGAAAAAAAAATTCAAGTCACAAATTTAAGTTTAATGATTATTCAATAAATTGTTAATAAATTTGTTTTAGAATCGTTTGCAGCAGCAAATGGAAGCTAAATTACTGGTTTCCTGTTGTTTCCGGTAGTTTGTCATAGCGTTGTCTATGTGACTTTAAGTTGATTTTTTTTATGAAATACTATATGATGATAAAGTTGAACTTTTTTTTGAAAATATTTAATAATTTCATTCAAATATCATTTAAATTAATTAATAAATATAATTAAATTGATTTCGCATCATTTCCTTTGTTCTTCCGTTTCCTCTCTACTACGCTGTAGGAAATTTGGTTCCAAAGGTACATGTACCTTTTGCCGAAATAGTTGTTATAAACAAAACACCACTGAAGGCAAATTTCGGCCTGATTGGCGAATTTCCTCTTCATGCGGGGATGTTTGAGTTTATACAGATTGATCATGTGGGACCTTTCCCAGAATCGAAGGATTGTTACAAATACCTCCTTACGGCTATTGACAGAGCCACCAACTATGTGTGGATCATCCCTGTCAAAGACGTTACCGGCAAGACGACGGCCGAGGCGCTGATCGATAGGATCATCTCACAGATCGGAGTACCAAGAAAGATATGTTCTGATCGAGGCTCGGACTTTAATAACGAGGTCATCGACAAACTATCTAAGTATTACGGGATGAAATGGCAATATGTTACTGCCTATAACCCGCGAGCAAATGGGAAAATCGAGCGGGTACACAGACCCCTCAAAGCCTCGCTAAAGATGTATTGCTCGAAGAAGGAGAATCAAAGAGCATGGGTCGAGGCAGCACCATCATTTGCGTTTGCAATGAACTGTCTACCCTCTACGGCGTTAGGAGGCTCGAAGAGCTCAATCTCGCCATATCAGTTAGTATATGGGCGTGAGCCTGATATCCCGACTTCGCTCCTTCACCCAAAAGACACTTGGGCGGATGCGGATGAGTTGTTTGGGATGAGACTTAGAGTGAAGATGGAGGCGGAACAAATAGTCAGGGCGCATAGAGAGGCGGAGCGCCGAAAGACTGATGCTGAAGGGGTGCGACAAGCGCACTTGGATCAGATCAAGTTCCAGGTCGGGGATATTGTACTATTGTACCATCCTCAAGTCCCGAAGGGAGTCAGCTCTAAGCTGTTCACTCACTGGAAAGGACCTTATCAGATTATGGAACAGACGGGACCTCTGAATTACAAGATCAGGGGTAGAGGGAAGGTGCAAATTGTGAATGTAAGAAGGCTGATTAAGTATGATCCCTTCTTACTGGAAGATGAATCCGTTGAGGAGGCGTTAAAACGGATGAAGGATGATTTCAAAGAGGTGCCGCCCATCCACAAGGAGGCTGGCATAGACCAAGACGATGCTTATCGGGCACCGATAGCTGAGAAGGAGGAGAGTGAGGTGGACAGCAAGGAGAAGACTGACCGCATAAGCGCGGTGGGGACTCAGTCCAAGTCTCCGCGAGAGCATAGCGGAAAGAAGGAAAAGATTACAGAGCATAGCGGAATGATCTTATCAACGACCAACCGAGGAAGGCGATGAGGTCGATGAGATCAAAGGACCTCCACCAGGAGGAGGAGGGGACGGACACTGACCCAAACGCGGGCAACGTTGAGATTGTCCATGAGCGATGGAAGGAAGGCGATGCGATAGCAACCATCGCATGGGTGAAAAATGTTTTCTATCTGATGAGACCAGCGGAACAACATGTCGCTGATGACACTCTCTCAGACTTATACTTGATGCGGGTCGTGGCGGTCCCACGACAGATGCGTGTCACACGGACACTCAAAATATCATCAGCCGCAAAGATACTACAACCGATACTCCAGTTCTGGAGAAGTATGGACCCGGTTGAGGATCCAAGGCAAGACATTATCTGCCAGTATATAAAGACGCAAAAAGTCTCGAGACATGGGATGATACAATTACTCCCAGAGACAAGGATTACACTGCGTGGACCATTCAGACACTGCCAAGAGGAGTGCTTGATGTCCCTTTTGAATTATCGTTGGGCGGAATCCCTAATAAGATCTGGGACATTCTCGAACAGTCAAAGTTCGATCTGACTTTTGTTGGTGGTCCTCCACCAGGCAAAGAAATCCGCGCCAGACGACGAAGGCAGTGACAAAGAAACTATTTTTATTTATGCGTCTCAAATAAACTGATTGATTGCCCACGGCGTATCATGATTTGATCATGCATCATCAGTTATCAATATGAATATTAAAAAGACTCAGTGATATAACTTGGCATTCGATCGCAACATACGAGTGCGAAAGGTCGATCGACGATGATACTACACCGTATACGGGGATCGCTAGTGTATTGAGCGATGGTGTTCCCGGGTATGACCCTTTCCAAGTCCTGGGATGATGTTCTCGAAAATGAAATGTTCTCTGAAACTTTCATTAAATTATTTTTTACTATAGATTATATACTGTCGTACCTGAGCACGGTCAATCTCTACTTGTGTCGGTATATCGCAGGGTCGGGTACATACACCTCGACTTCGGATCATAGTATAGCTATTAGGACTGGCCCCCTAATACTATATCATAGGATATCCGCCTTATACAAGGGTATGTCATTAAAAAAGACAATGTACTTACGATCTCCCTGTGAATAATAATAATAATAATGATAATGATAATGATAAGAAGAAGAAGGAGATCAAAGGGGGAATCGTACTACAGCACCACGTTGCTTGTATTTTTTATTAATAGTACGTTTGTTCTTGACATACTGCCGAAAAAAAAAATTGAGAGGAAGGAGTTCAAAATTTACAAGAAAGGCTAGAGAATCCGCTTTGACGTGCCGTATGAGGAT
>WBZZ01002082.1:0-72500 GCA_019918135.1 Paulinella micropora
AAGTCCTGAAAGATTTGGTGAACGGTGGCACAGAAACACTCGGCCCACCCCTCTTTTTGTTGGAAACAGTGTCGATCCGCTTGCCAAACGACATGAGCAAAAAGGAGGTTGAGGGGGTTGGGGATGCGGAGTCGCCTCCTGTGGTGGAGGGAAGTGACATCCCCAGCCCAAAAGCAACCACAGCTAAGGATTGGCGCAGTTGGTCCGTCCCACAGCTGGAATGCTGGGTCTCTGTGAATCGGCCTGATCACAAGCTGCCCAAACAGAACCGTCAAAAAGACCCCGCAACGGTGAGGAACAAAAGTGTGTTCTGTCTTCCTCATGCTCATATCTTTTGGCATGTAGGGCAAATTCGTAACAACATGGAAGGAGCAATTGTTGCAGGAGGTTTGGGAGCTTAAAAGTATAGAAATTGAAGCCCCAGGCATAGGCGAAGTGAGGAAAAGTGCTAGAAATCCTCCTGGTCAGTTACAACAAGAAGAGAGGAAGACTGAGTGTAATGAGCCCAAAAAAACAAAAGTGGTGAAGGCCGAAGAGGTCACAACAACAGTAACAACAACAACAACAACAACAACAACAATAATAATAATAATAATAATAATAATAATAATAATAATAATAATACTATACTATATCTGAGGCGTACTGATGCAGCTAATGGCATATCCTCAACGGACATAAGCCTCCAATACCCTTGTTCGAGGTCCTCCACCCCCCCGTGTCAGTCTCTCGCCTGATGATCGGGGCCACCGATGGAGCTCCTGAGGGCAAGACTGCACTAAGCCGAGGTTATTCCGCAGTCCCAGCAACCTCTTGCAAGACGTCACCGAATGTGCAAGTGCATACACCAAGCGCGGTTGCTAGAGCTGCCTCGAAACCCCACCCATAACAATCTGGTGTCTGCTGGGTCCTGGGCTATCAACCAGCATATGCGGAGTTTAAGATCTTTTACGCGCGCAACGACCCTCCTCCCCAGCATCTACCACCAAAGGGTTATGAGTTGGCATCACAGTTTAACGCCTTGAGGCCATTGGGCTGGAACTCTGTTTAGCAAGTGTGACTAGGTTTTTT
Organism: Paulinella micropora; assembly: GCA_019918135.1. NCBI lineage: Eukaryota > Cercozoa > Imbricatea > Euglyphida > Paulinellidae > Paulinella > Paulinella micropora. The sequence continues at coordinate 1,072 of WBZZ01002082.1, forward strand.
CATCGGGATTTCCCTCAAATATGTCACAGTCAACACTCCAAGGCAGATTTACTATATCTGAGGCGTACTGATGCAGCTAATGGCGTATCCTCAACGGACATAAGCCTCCAATACCCTTGTTCGAGGTCCTCCACCCCCCCGTGTCAGTCTCTCGCCTGATGATCGGGGCCACCGATGGAGCTCCTGAGGGCAAGACTGCACTAAGCCGAGGTTATTCCGCAGTCCCAGCAACCTCTTGCAAGACGTCACCGAATGTGCAAATGCATACACCAAGCGCGGTTGCTAGAGCTGCCTCGAAACCCCACCCATAACAATCTGGTGTCTGCTGGGTCCTGGGCTATCAACCAGCATATGCGGAGTTTAAGATCTTTTACGCGCGCAACGACCCTCCTCCCCAGCATCTACCACCAAAGGGTTATGAGTTGGCGTCACAGTTTAACGCCTCGAGGCCATTGGGCTGGAACTCTGTTTAGCAAGTGTGACTAGGTTTTTTCATCGGGATTTCCCTCAAATATGTCACAGTCAACACTCCAAGAATAATAATAATAATAATAATAATGATAATGATAATAATAATAATAATAATGATAATAGTGCTTCTCTGTCAATGGCTGATGCATTTCTGCACATGCGCCTCCATCGTCTCACCCGTGAGGGGAGTACGAAGAATTGACGATAAGCTCTAATGACACCCCCGCAAGGGCAGTTCCAACACTTCCAGACGGGACGGGCCGGTATGTTCAATGAAAATACTGGTCCAGAAATAGACCGGTATGATCAATGAAAATACTGGTGGCACCGACGGGAATCGAACTGGCGACTGGGCCAATAATGATAATAATAATGATAATAATAATAATAATAGTGCTTCTCTGTCAATGGCTGATGCATTTCTGCACATGCGCCTCCATCGTCTCACCCGTGAGGGGAGTACGAAGAATTGACGATAAGCTCTAATGACACCCCCGCAAGGGCAGTTCCAACACTTCCAGACGGGCCGGTATGTTCAATGAAAATACTGGTCCAGAAATAGACCGGTATGTTCAATGAAAATACTGGTGGCACCGACGGGAATCGAACTGGCGACAGGGCCCAGATGGTAGAACTTGACCACTGGGCTATCACGGTGTCCAAAATAATAATAATAATAATAATAATAATAATAATAATAATAATAATATTTACTATATCTGAGGCGTACTGATGCAGCTAATGGCATATCCTCAACGGACATAAGCCTCCAATACCCTTGTTCGAGGTCCTCCACCCCCCCGTGTCAGTCTCTCGCCTGATGATCGGGGCCACCGATGGAGCTCCTGAGGGCAAGACTGCACTAAGCCGAGGTTATTCCGCAGTCCCAGCAACCTCTTGCAAGACGTCACCGAATGTGCAAGTGCATACACCAAGCGCGGTAGCTAGAGCTGCCTCGAAACCCCACCCATAACAATCTGGTGTCTGCTGGGTCCTGGGCTATCAACCAGCATATGCGGAGTTTAAGATCTTTTACGCGCGCAACGACCCTCCTCCCCAGCATCTACCACCAAAGGGTTATGAGTTGGCGTCACAGTTTAACGCCTCGAGGCCATTGGGCTGGAACTCTGTTTAGCAAGTGTGACTAGGTTTTTTCATCGGGATTTCCCTCAAATATGTCACAGTCAACACTCCAAGAATAATAATAATAATAATAATAATAATAATAATGATAATGATAATAATAATAATAATAATGATAATAATAATAATAATAGTGCTTCTCTGTCAATGGCTGATGCATTTCTGCACATGCGCCTCCATCGTCTCACCCGTGAGGGGAGTACGAAGAATTGACGATAAGCTCTAATGACGCCCCCGCAAGGGCAGTTCCAACACTTCCAGACGGGCCGGTATGTTCAATGAAAATATTGGTCCAGAAATAGACCGGTATGTTCAATGAAAATACTGGTGGCACCGACGGGAATCGAACTGGCGACAGGGCCCAGATGGTAGAACTTGACCACTGGGCTATCACGGTGTCCAATAATAATAATAATAATAATAATAATAATAATAATAATAATAATAATAATAATAATAATAATAATAATAATAATAATAATAATAATAATAATAATAATAATAATAATAATAATAATAATAATAATAATAATAATAATAATAATAATAATAATAATAATAATAATAATAATAATAATAATAATAATAATAATAATAATAATAATAATAATAATAATAATAATAATAATAATAATCGCGCTCTCTCTCTCTCTCACACACACACACTGTCCCCCCCCCCCCTCTCTCTCTCTCTCGCTCTCTCTCTCATACATACATGCACATACATTCAGACATACATAGGCGAATCTCTACGAGCAGGACTGCACTCCGGAGGATTTGTTGTCCTTTACTGTTCGCCGACTTTTGCAAGCTCCGTTTGTCTACGGTGATGATGGTGGTGCCGGTTCAAAGACGAGGGTAATATCCCCTTTTCCCACCACCCTGAGCAAGCAATGGTTCGCTTCTTTCTTTAGCAGAAATGGGACTTTGCAGGACGAAGGTACCAAATTAATTGGGGAAGTGGGAGCGGAGCCACTGGCAAGGGCATCACATGTCCCAATCTCCTTTTTTACACAACATGTCCCAGCCGCACATGGTCGGCTTACAAAATTCATGCTAGAGTTCGTTCAGTTTGCTTTATGCACTGTAGAGGAGGAAGAAAGGTTCGTTCCTGGTGCCCGGCCACCAACAGGCGATGACATCGCGAAGCCTTCTTTACAGGAATTGAAGGACCATCCCTCCTGGACTATAGCTATCCAGGATGGGAACCACTTATTTTTTGCTGAGCTAGGGGACGTGGAAGACATTCGGTGGAAAAATAAAGTAGTCACTGGTTTCAGAGAAGTCCCAGCTCACAAACTCCTCTCTTGGCCTGACCCAGCGGTCTTAACCATGCAGGAGAGTTTAAAGAAAAACATTTCCCAGCAAGAAGGATCAACACGAGGCTTAAGGATAAAATTTGGAAACTCGATACTAGCTGGACCAAAAAAAGGGGAGGAAGTCTGGGTTGACGTGGAAGATATTATTGACTGTTTTCCAGGTTTCAATCCCAAAACAAACACAGTGCCTTTCACTGTGCAACAAACCTTGGGTGCGCATTTCCAACGACAACAGTATAATCATTTCCGTTTTGCAAACACACGTAGTTTTGTATCTCGTTTCCTATCTGCGAAGGTTGTTGTCTCCTTAAATATGACATAATTCAGCATTTTCTTACTGTGGAAATGACATAATTCATAATTACGTCTGGGTGGGCGTTAGTAGTGAACTTGACTGGTGTAGATACAGTCCCGCACATGATTAGAAATATACATACTTACAAACCACTTGGTATATTAATAAAATAATATTACCAGCGGCTTATTCAGCATGTCTACTAACTTGATCAAGCAGAAAACCGGTCTTGAAACATTATTTTCATAGTGCACTGAATTTGACTAGTTTTAAAAAAAATCCCACACATGATTAGAAATAATGCATGTAGTTGTTATACATACTAACACACCAGTTGCTATATTAGTAAAATAATATTGCCGGCAGCTCATTCAGCATGTGCTTCAAGCTTTTGAAGCATAAAACCGGTTTTGAAACATTATTTTCATAGTGCACTGAACTTGACTAGTTTAGAAAAAATCCCACACATGATTAGAAATAATGCATGTAGTTGTTATACATACTAACACACCCCTTGCTGTATTAATGAAATGATATTACCGGCAGCTTATTCAGCATGTGCTTCAAGTTTTTGAAACATAAAACCTGTTTTTTTTTTTTAAGTTTTAATATTTATTATTAATATTTACTTACGATCCACCGCCCAGACGAGGAGCGGTACGAGGAATCCACTCGTCATCATCATCTACACGCTTCTGTTTCTTCTTCTGCTTGTTTCCCCTTCCTCCTTTCTTCTTCCTCTTCAAAGAAGAAGAAGAAAAAGAAGGCTGAGAAGAAGAAGCAGCAGAGGAAGAAAGAGAAAGAGGAGGAGAAGGAGCGAAGGCAGTTTGCACGTGTCCGGTGAAAATGGATGGCTCCGGTTGGCTCAATTCATGGAGCCAAGCGTCCACATCACCAGGACATATCTCATCAAACCTGCCATACTCCAGCCCATCTACACCAACACATATCTCCTCATGCTTTCTTATCCAAGAAGGCCGAGAAGCAGCATACGAGCTACCGCACCCTATACTACACTTCACATACTTCTCACTCTCCGCCCACACATCACACAGCGGGTTTAAGCGAGCTCTCCAGTGCTGGAGCAGACACTCGACATCATCTGTCCAGCGTCTGCTCGAGCACGAGAAATGAGCGCGCTTATGCTTGCCGTTGTAGTGTTCGATGGCCTGAGTGTTGTAGTCTATGAAGGAGATATGAGGGGTGAGTGGCAGTAGCTCATAGGCATGATTGATGAAAATGTGGATGTAGACGGTGATGAATGCAGGTGATAGAATAGGTAACCTAGCCCTCCTATCTTTCGGATCCTCTTCATCTACATCATTCGGCGCCCACCCTCTGGGAAAAGTAAGGGTATGAAAGAAGCGGCGCATGGCGGCCTGATGAGATGCTAATTCCTCTACCGGCAGCCCCTCTCCTTTATGAAAGACTAACCACAACCCGTACCACTCCACCCATACCTTTTCAACTCCTCTCCTCTTTCGGGATTCTTCAGTATCTCACCTAAGTCTATCACTTCCTCTTTAACCTTCCTTGCTAGCTTCCTCGCCATGTCACCACTTAGCTCTTTCCACTTAAAGTTACATGTTCCCTGAGTCTCTCCTTGGCCCTTAGGCCCGAACCACCAATACACTCCACCTTTCTTGAGTTCGCTTTTGATTCTCATTAAAACTTCTTGATGCTTATCTTTACCCCACTCTATCTTCTCAGCCAATACGGGGTCGTCGCGGGCGCGGCCCCACAACTCACCGTGTAAGGCCTCGTTGATGAGATGGTTTAGAAACCTATTCTGTACGCGGATGAAGAAATGCAGCGAGTCAGGAAGGCGTCGGCGCAAAGGTATGAATGGAAATAAATCTACTCTGTCATCCATGGCCGGGTGCTGACACTTGTCAGCATCGATCATGATGGGGTAGGATGTGAGTGTGTCTTGAAGTTCCGGGCCTTTGTTCACCAGGCAATAGATGCATGGGTGCTTTCCTCTAAAACTACCTGTCCCGTGCCCGGCGACTGTGGCCAAGAACTTCAAATCGCCCCCTAACCAAAAAATAGAAGACCGATGTAGGACATGAGGATCTGGATAGCCATGGTGAGCCAAAGGCCTGCCGTCGGCGTTATACAGATCCCCTTGCTCCTGGAGCAGTTGAAGGTCATGCCTGAATGTGCAACTTGCTAACGCTTGATAGCTGTCACCTTCAGGGGTCAGAGCAAAAGGGAAAACAAAATCTGTAGCTTTGAATTTCCTTCTTAGGTCTTTATCCTGCGGTATGATTCTCATAACCCACAACGTACTTGTTTTATTCTTGCTGATGGATCTGCCATCAGCCTGAACGAGAACATTTACGGTGGACTCTGAAATCTGATAGGTTTTGCATACCCAACGCAAGACCTTTCGCGGGCATAGCTTCACCTCTCGAGGCACCTGTTTTGAAGACTGACATTCGTCGAAGGTCGGCTTCATGTCAAAGGTGGCCTCAACCGCGGTGCTTAGCTCCTTCCTGACCTCAGAAAACTTGTCAAAAGGTATGTTGCCACTTAGCAAACCTTTGGACTTAAGCTTTTGCAACACTGTTTGACTAATGCTATGATTGTCCGCAAAGAGAAGAAGAGAGAGAAGTTGTTTGTGCGGCTCACTATTTTTACCTCCTATTGTATGTGACAAGTCATAGTTCTTCTCCGCCCATCTCCACCACTCCTTGCACACAAAGTCTACCTCTACCCCTGCCCTATCCGCAAGGTGTTGTGCAAAAGCATCCTGCATGACTCTCACGTCTGCTCTTATATTTCTCTTTCCTCTCTCGTTCAACTCACTGTATGCTTTCTTCATCCTGGGGGCGTATGACAACACCCCCACATGTTTGTTAGTTTCAAACTGAACAAAATTACTACCAGCAAGTGGAGAAGTGATATGCCGTGTGACTTGTAATGACGGTTTGGTGTGTATGTGTGAAGGTTGAGGTGAGAGAATTGAAAGGTGTGTGCGTATGTCAGCAGAGTCAAAGGGTGAGGAGTCATCTACATTAAATCTTCTGGCTAGTGTGCGGGAGGAGTCGTCTACACTTCTGGCTGGTCCCCCCCTCACAGGCGTGAATGGTTCCTGCCACAAGCAAGCAAAAATATGTACAAACACCCACATAAGCTTACACCTTACCAGCAGACAAAGGCAGGAAAACAAGCCGTACCTGCAGAAAGCAATGCATAAATGCAAACATAATGCACAGAAGACATACATAAACATGTTTCCATGAAATGAAATGAAAACTGACCATGACAGTGGCCTCCAGCTTGTCATCGTTCCGAGCACCAGCGATGATGACAGAAGGGCCCCGTTGTTGCAACTCGACTGCTATACCTTTGGCCTCCAGCTCAGCAACTATAGAGGGGAAACAAGAGAAGACACATAAGCAATACATTACAGCTGTTACATGCAAGAAAAATAGATCACACAACACACACACAAACACTACTCCTACACAGTTCCAACATACAAACAGAAACAGAAACACACACAAAACAGATGGAAACAGCATGCAGGCACTCACCTAATTGTCTCTGAACATTTCTGGAGGCAGTCTGAATCATTCTGCTACATAACAGGCACAGAAAATATGATGTATGTATACTAAACAAACGAAAACAAGCACTAAAATTCAAAGAAATTGGTGTTAAGAAAAAGGGGCTTACTTCTGTTGTAGGTGTGCTGCTTTTACAGCGGATAGAGATTTTTGCTGGGCAAGCAGTGCTCTACCCGCTGCTGTCTTTTTTTCATTTTTTCGTAGGTAGGATCGCTTGATAGGAGCCTTTTGGTTCAACCTTGTCTTGTTTTTCACCATCGATTTTCGCCAAGTCGAAATTTATTGCCGCTTTTTCCGCTACTGATGGCATTTTTATGTTATGAAATGCCGCATATGCTAACGGGCCCGCGGCACCAGTTTCATGTCGGAGGTCCATCTGTTCCCAGCGAGTGTGTGTTCAAACCACGTTGTTTCAAGCAAAAGCAAGCATGACACATGTGTTTTCATCAGAAAACTTGGTCTGCGGCTTTCTTGAAATCCTTATTATCTACTTCAATTTTCACATTTCACGACATAGCAAATATGGTGTTTTTAACTGAAAAATGCTCTTGCATGATGCACTCTGCACTCATTTTTACGTACAAGTGCACAAATAAATTCAAATGCTGTGTTGAGCAATCCTGCCAGAGGGTTTTTGCAGAGATGTACGGTATAAAACAAACACCAGGAAAACATTGGTCGAAAACTAGTTTGTCGAGATTCAGAACACCCCCAGATCACAGCAATAGCTTATATGAACTGAAAAACTAAACATGCCGCAGACCATTCCCACTAAAAACATTGAATTCTGCGCAGACAGCACCTCAAAATCTTGAATATTGAATGAGATTACTCGCTGCGAAATATTTAATGATTCTACCGACTACTAGAACCTACATATGCCACCGATTCAGCCCCCGAGGAACCGGGAACAATAGGGAGCTGAAGGGAAGGTGGGTTTAGACCCCAGCCACTCAGTGGGGCTGGGCTTGGGCCAAGAAGACCTATGGGGTGGGTTTCCGGGATAAGGTCCGACGGGGCCAGGTGCAAGACGTGAGCGAACCCATATGGGTTAAGAAGCAGAAGAAGGAGGGACTGGCCCACTGGGTAAAGTTTGAGGATGACGACGCCCCAGACAGCATGTTGGACACGGAGATCGTCAAGTACCTTGCCGCCGGTCCGGAGGCCGCCCATGCCGCCACGTTCACTAGACCGGTGAGTGAGAAGCAAGCCGACGAACTAGGGTACTGGGATGACGCCAGAGCCGAGGAGATGTCTACACTCTGAGAAAGGTTGCTTCCGGAGAGTCCGGGCCGACTTAGTTGACAAGAAAGACATCTGTGAAGGCCGGTTCGTAGATGCTACCAAGGAGGCCGGGGGGAAATCCTGAAGTTCAAACGCCGGTGGACGGTCAAGGGGTTTTCCATGATCCAAGGATGGCACTTTGGGAAACGTGACTTCCCTACTCCGTGCGTCCTTACCATTTTGATGCTTTTCGCTCTGACGGTGTTCTTTGGCTTAGTCCTGTCAAAGTGGGACGTTGGCACCGCGTACACTGAAGCGTCTGCAGCTGAGCAGGGTTATCGCCCCACTTACATCGTACCACCTTTTGGTTTAGAAGAGCCGGGTTATGTGTGGGAAATGCTCAAAGCCCTCTACGGTAGACCGGATGCGGACCGCAAGTGGTGGCGGTACAAGCTAGTCCCTTTCTTAGAAGGTTTGGGCTTTAAGGCTCATGTTGCTTTTCCTTGCTTCCTTTGGCTTTGGCTAACCGGAAAGGACAAACCAGACTTTGTCTTCGTGCATGTGGACGACATGATGGCAGCGTTTAGTAGCAAGGAGGTAGAAGCCGAGTTCTTAGCCGCGGGTAAGAAGGCCTTCTAAGGGTCTTTATTAGCAAGAGGCTCCGACCGGGGTGGCATAGAAGACAAGGAGGACTGTTGGTTAGGCCGGACGATCAAGATCTCCCAGGAAGATTTCATCAAAGAGGCCGTTGAGAAGCTTCAGTGCACCGGTCTAGCTACGGCTGACTCGCCGTGGCTGATGCCGGGGGTACGGTCCGGTAAGCAATCGGTATTAGAGCAGTTTTCTCCGCAGCATATCGTAGGTGTCCTGTTGTGGACACGCATTACTCGGCACGAGGTTTTGGGCCCACTAGGGGAAGTAGCAACCCATGCCTCCAAGCCTGAGTTATTTAATTACCAGCAAGCCGAACAGGTCGTGCGGTACCTTAATGGTACCCGATCTAAAGGCATTCGTTTCACCAAGGTGAACGGTACCCGCTTGATGTCACGGGCAGACTCAAGTTGGAAGGGTACAGTCGAAGATCGCCGTGACCGCTTAGCGGGCTTCTATTTCTTTCTCGGTGGCTCTGTACTGCCGTTCTGCCTTAAGCGGAAGGTGTCCGTGGCCCTGCCAAAGATGTGACCCTGAGCGCACGCGTGGAGGAGAAGGCGAGGGGGGTGCGCGACGAGCTGGTGGCGGCTATGCCCGGGAGCGGGAATCAAGAAGAGATGGCGGCTGGCGCGCGTCTGGTGCCTGCAGCCCCAGAAGCATCCTCGTGCGAGGCTGAGGTGTACGCGATGGTGGAAGCATATCACGGGCAAGACAAAATCATGAATTTAGTGCATGGGATCGCGGAAGGCCGGGTCGCCGACGAGCTGGGGCCGTACGGGTGGGGGCGGCCCCCCGTCCTGTACGGCGACAATCAGGGCGCGCTGGATCTCGCCGATACTAATGTATTTTCTAGGAAGCTCGGGCACGTGGACCTGCGCTGCGCCATCGTCAACCAGAAGGTGGACGCGGAGTTGGTGGCCAACGAGAAGGTGGCGTCACCCGACAACATCGCGGATATCAACACTAAACCGGCGCGCGGTGAACCTTACCTTCGGCTGGTGCGTCACGAACATCACGTAGCTTGTGACTAGCTGCGGCGGCGGAGGGGATCGCGCGCGATGGGGCAGTCTGCAACGTTGGGGACTTTCTACAACGGGGACTTTTGGATAGGACTCTTGGTAGGTTCCCGATAGCAAGGGGATAGATATTAGAAATTAGGTGACTAGATTGCCGAACTCCACATGTTGTGGAGACGTAGGCTAGCACGTCTGCTTTCATTTAGTCATATCTTATGCACTGTTGTGCATATCGCGCTTTAGTTGATATAGTGTAGCTATATAGCCGAACTCCACTGGAGCAATTTGCGCTTTGCTTATTTGCTTAATCTAGTTGTTAGTTGCACGTCGTATTTTGGACACTGACTCGTAAGGGAATCTAATTAAGGGGGCATTGGACAATTAATTAGACCCTTCCTCCTCAGTTATGTCCGTATTGCTATTTTATACGTTAGCAGTAATCGTCACGGTTAGTAGTATTATTAGTTATTAATACAGTCAATTAGAGTACCTTTTCTGGTACTGGTGGCACCAGCTTTTTACCATTACCCTTATTACCCATATCAGGCCGTTTCGTGGGTCAATTTTCCAGAGGTACATCTTTTGTGTGACGTCGGCAGTTAGACTGGCGGGAATTGTTTCAGTATTGCTAAATTTCTGTTTCGTGGAAGTCGCAAGCCGGTAGGAGGGGCCCCGAGTGTCGGTTTATCTTCAAAATGCAGTTACGAAGGTTTTTCCCATTGTCCACATCACTAGGGTGATTTCTTTCTGCATTGCCACACGAGCACCAGAACGAATTTTCACTTACTGTGACCTGTTTCACTTGGTCCTGCCATTGTACGTCGATTTCCAACGGCCCCTACAAGGTTTTTATTAATATGAACTTGAATTTCTAGTGAGAAAGAATTTTCTGTAACATCTCTCCATGCACCTACGTGCACCGGTCCATCAAAGTACCATTTCAACACTTTCACACCATGAGTTTTTATGCATAAACGACTCAATTGTAATTGAGGCATCAGGTGGCACTATTCAGTAGTACTATTCTGCTTAAAAAAGTAGTACCGGCTATGAATCGTAATATTATAGTTTTCAACCGGCTCAAAAAGTATATAAATAAAACGGATATAACTACATCTTGACGAGATGTAGCTCATCTATACATCACTGTGTATAGGGGTATAAGAAAAGGTCGCATATTTACCTATCTGCGCTTACAATCCCCCCTCCCCGTCTTATGCGGGAACCGTAGCTAATAGGGGTAGATTGGTAAATATCGTCGGATGAGAGCTCACTTTCCGGGTCTGTTTCCTCATGGGTGTCCGGCTCCTGTGGAGACACACCATTGAGCATCTTGAGTGACCGCTGAGTTTTGCCCTTCATCCCCGTTGTACGTCAGGTGCTTTACAAAATGCAAATTTGAGTTTAGAGATTTTCTAGTTCAAATTTGAATTTGAATTTTGAACTATCTCCTCCCCCCTTCTATGGCGATCTGCCATAGACGTACAACGGTATGCTCATGTTGCTGTCGTACCATCCCTTCGCCGTGTCTTTTGCCGTGCTTGCTCGGGTCTGCGACCTCTCATGTGCTGGTGCCCTTGAAACTTCACGAGGTCCAAGGTCGCAAGCACATGTAGCATCTCTGGTCCCCCTGAAGGATCTGTGATCCTGAGAATACCGGGAGGCATTGATATTAATTGAGCAATACCTCCGGGCAATCACGTCCATTGTAGGAATGAACGGGCGCTTTGCCAGTGTCAAGGGTGCCGTCGGCGTATTAGGCGTTGTTTGTTTGGTTTGGTTGTCTGCAGACATTTTCTTATTGCCACCCGGCAAGTGTCTACTTCGCTGATGCGAAGGTAGACGTGTCTAAAGGTATATACAACCCATTGACTGGGTCTCAAAACGCGTCTATGCTTAGACGTCGGAGCATTCGTGCTCGAGGTAGTCCATGAACCTCTCTTCGCTAGACGGCGATGGTGGATGCCACCTCCATGCGGGTTGATCCTCCGCTGGTATGTCGATGTCATGGTCCAGGCGTGCCTTCCAGGCTCTCGCCTCCGACCAAGACAATTCTTCCCCGACTACCGAATACTGTGGCGCGGTATATCCCATGCCTGGGTAGAGGTCTCTGATGATTCTCCCCAGCTGGTATTCGTACTGTTGTCTCCAGTACGGCCACTCATGTCGATAGTGGTAGATATAGTCTAATTCTTGAGTCCGTCTGTGCCATCGGAACTCATCATGTTCTATCGCTGTGTCCCAACCGAGTCTGTCCCGTGCCCTGAGCTGTCTACCCCACTCCTCGAAGCCTTGTATTCGGCCCCAGTATGTGTTGGGTACTTCCCCGTCAGGGTCGGCTAACTGGTTGGCGATGCGGGATGTCTCTGGGTCGCCGCTCGTCTTCAGCTGCAGGTGGATTGCAAGCAGCCATGAGAGCCGGTGTTCCCTCTGGAATCGTATGTAATACTGCTGTCATAACCGACCCGCACCTCGGAAACGCGCATGTAATCGGTGTCGTATGCCTCGCGGCCTACACAGGAGGTGCATGAGGCGTGGGTATGCCTAAGACCTGCATATAGTACGCAAGTACATTCTCTTCAACCCCGAGTTCCCAGGGTTGGTCGCGCCTGTCCCGCAGGTGGTAGGCTCTGTACGCCCGAACCTCCGCAGGCAGTGGGATATCCTGCCATGGTCTATCGATACAGTAATCCGGTACTGAGCAAAACACACACCTAATCAAATACGTTTTGAAGGTTGGTAATAAATTCTTTAATGAGAACAACTTGTGGTAAACATACCTTGTAGTAACGTGCTAAGGCGTGTGCTTGGCACGGGGTCAATATGACGTATAGATCTACACGGAATCACGGGTAAGAAAGGGCTCGCACTGATTAATGTGTACCCTTTATAACATGTGATTCTACGGCATCACAAGAGATGAAGCAGTCGTTGACACGTAAACGTACATCAGTGGAGAAATGTAGAAATGCCACTGATTTGAGTGAAATAGGCGATTCACCGTAGTGACCGTAATAACGGTATAATTGTTACATACGACTGTTAAGGCTGTTGTGAAGGATCTGTGGAAACTCCGGATGTGTTGTCCTCAATGGAGAATATTATGACAGTTAAATAATTAAAATTCAAACAATATTCCAGGTAATTATATTATGGAATATAAGGAATAACACTCTCCCCGGATAATATATCCGGTGATAGATATATCAGTTGACGCGTGCACAGAGGTAAAACAGGTATGTGTTTTGATAGCCAGCGGTGCGTCTAGGAACGATATGTGGGGGAAAAGTAATACTTATACCGCGAATAACTTTAACGTCTGAAGGAAAACGATATAACTTTGAAAAAGTGAGATCGGATTGAATCAGGTAATCATAGATAATATATTGGACACCTTTCGGATAAATAATAATATTATCTCTTCTGGGAAGTAACAATGAGAATTAAAACGCGTATGTTCGTGGAGTAGTAAGCTGCACGTACTTAAGTGAAATTTATTCTCGAAACGAAAATCGTTAAGTGTCCGATTCTCAACAAATGAAGTGGGGCACTAAAGACTATACTATCAACAAATGATTCAGGATAGTCTCGAACGCAGAGGGTTGAACGGAAACATTGTTTGCGCGGAACAAGTGTCACAGAGTCGGCGAGGATTCGTCTGCCATCTTCTTCCCTTGCTGCGTTTGCGATGGGGCGGTTGCAAAAAATCCGGAAGTTGCTGCCCAAGGCGCTGGATCGGTTTGACTATTGGAACTGTGTCCTCATCGTCACGTAAGAAACTGGAAAGCAGTACTGTCATGCTGTTGGTGTGACGCTGGTGTAGCAGAGCTGGTAGCGGTTCGGTTAAAATGTCGGCCTTGTTCTTTTCGGATGGGAGTTGTCGGGAACTGATTTTTCCCTCTCGTACTTGCTCGGCAATGAAGTGGTGACGAACGTCGATGTGTCGGGCGCGTGGGCTGCCAAGTCCGTTGGTTGATGCGAGAACTGCGCCATGATTGTTTCCATACATTACAGATGGAACCGGGATGGGCATCTTCAACTCCCGGGCAAAGTTGTGGATGGCCAACACATTACAGCATGCTGTTGAAGCTGCGATCACTTCCGAATTGAGGGTTGAGGTTGAGACAGTGTCTTGACGTCTTCCTCCCCAAAGCACTGGACCAGTGATGTCATGCACTTCACCGTTTCGGTATCGTCGTGTAAACCGGCATCTTGCATAATCGGAGTCATAGTTACTGATTAGTTGCAGTTGACTGATTGGGACGTTGGCCAGGTAGAAGAGGCCACGTTCTTCACGTAAGTGACGGTAGATGCGCGGGACGAGTGCATATGCAACATCGGGCGCACGGCCAGCGCGTAGACTGCCAAGTTGTTGACTGCCATTTGCATGTGCGGCTGAGTTTGTGTTGCTGGCCATAAAAGGTCGCCTGTGAGTTGGGGAAGGCTCCATTGGCGTAGTGGTGAACTTGCCGGGGCAGGGGGGGGCTCTTGCTGGGTCAACGGCGTCGGTGCAAAGTTAGCATTAGCAAAGCCACGGTCATGAAGTAGCCCTCGTATGTTTGTTCGTTGGTGAATAGCAAACCATTTGGAAAACGTTTGAATTGCCGGCCGCAGAAGACTTTACCGTCGTCCATATCTTTAAACCGGGATTCAGCCTCACGTAGCTGACGACACAGTTCCTTGTGCTGTGACATAAAGAAGCAAAAGTCGAGCATGTCGTCCGTTCGAAGAAGGACGATCCATGGTAGAGAGATTGGGTTACGAACGAATAATGGTGGGAATTCTTTGCCAGGGTTGGGCAAAAAGAAGACACAAAAATCAAGATTAGATTGTTCGTAGCAAATCTTGCGAAGGTAGGCAGCCAGATAGTTGAACCAACGACGTCCAGCTTGCGGGGCACCGTACAGGGCTTTCTTGACTTGCCACAGCATATCAGGCTTCGTGGGGTGCCTAAATTGTAGAGGAGGGAGAGCGAAGACAATGTCAATCATGTCGGCATGTGTGTAGGCTTGTGAGAAGTCTATCTGCTTGATTAGACAATTCAACGTCACCATTACAGAATACAGCAACTGGTGACGACACTTCATAAGGGCTGAATTGCTGGAAGGGCGTCATGTGGTTGCCAAAGATGACCAGACGGGACTTGAAGAGCTCGCCAGCATCGCTGCCGTTGATCTTTACCGCGTCAACAGAGCCTGTGGCAACAGGTTTTGATGATAAACGAATAGCTTCAGAGCGTGGTGCCCAGACCAGACAGCCGGTGTCGTAGAGGCCTTGCAGTTCCTTGCGTCGGGCTTCTACAATCTGGGGAAATAGCTCTATCTGTCGTTCTGGAACTCGCAGAGTCCTAGTGTACAAACACCAAGCACGGGATGTCATCAACCAAAGGGGCTAACTGGTTTTGTAGAGGTACCCTTAGGTTCATCTCCACAGCCAGTTTGACGTGATGGGTGGGGTGGTCGGTCGGAGTTTGTCGACGCTCCCTCTTGCTTTCGATAATGTTGGAGTTTGACACAACGCTTGAGATGTCTCGAGGAGCAAGTCGACGGACTGATGGAGCTGGGCGAGATGGGCTGGCAAAAGAAAGTGGACGTCTTGCATTCCAAAGGTTGAGCTGGGAGGTGGAAGGCATCCGGTTTGCTTTACGTTCTGTTTGCAGTTCTGGGTGTTCATCGTTAGGGGGCAGCGGGAGCACTGATTGTGTCGTTGCTGAGGTTGCCTCTCCAAAAACAAGGTCGCCAGACTGGCCGTTGTCCTCAGCACCGTGTCCGTTCTCATTGTCTGTCTTGACTGTGGTCGCCAACGGGTTTGGGTTCGGGAATTTTCCGTTCTAATTTTGGCTGTGTAACTGGTGGCAGTGAAAAAGTCGGTTGACGCAGGTACTGCTCATCGTACTCTCATGGTCTAGGTGTCACTGTCGCAGTAAATCCTCGAGTCAGAGGGTCGAACTTTGCATTACGGGCCTCCAAAACCGTCTTGGTGCCTTTTACCCAAAACCGGTAAAGCCGGCGAAAAAGGTTGTATCCGACCAAAATAGCTGGGTAAGCCATTGGTCTGTTCTTCTGTTTGTCCTTGTCGAGTAAACGAATGAAGGCCAAGCAGCCAATTGGACGCAGGAAGTCGAGGAGAAACTTGTGGTGCATTGTTACTTCGTACGGGGACTTGCCATGATGCTTGCCACTTGTTGCAGGAGTAACCATTCTGGTGGCCCATTCGGCGTAGTCGCACTCTTGCCACATGAAGTCAGGTAGCTGTGCGTCCAAACGGATTGCTGTTGCTCGTCTTTCTGCGGTTAGCATTTCTCGTTCTGCTACAAAGTTGTTTCGCGGTTCGTCAGGTGGTGTGATTTTGAGGATTATGCCTTGTTATTTGCACCAATCGACTAGGAGTGGAGCGATGAACTCGCCGTCTGCTCGTAAGTGTTTTGCTTTGACTCCTGTTTGTCTTTCGTAGAAGGCTCACCACCTGTGGGACGTATTCGGTGGCTGAACGAGTACTGTTGTAGGCGTTGAGTGACATGCCTCCTCCGACAGGTTTGAAGACGAGCTTCCATTTATTTCCTTGCAATGAGTTTGGGTGGTAGGGGCCACGATAGTCCATGCAGTAGGCTTCGTGTGTGTCTCAGTGGTCGTCCAAGTGTTGGTTAGGGCTCTTCTTTGGATAGGGTAGACGGGGAGCTTTGACTTGGTTGCATCCGAAACATAGACGTGGAATGCGTTCTTTCCAGTTACGTCCAGCAATTGTCCGGTCTAATGCTCTTGCAAGCTCTGTCGTTGCTTTGTCGTTGCCGTGTCCACTCATACGATGAACAAGCATAGCTGGTATTGGTCGTCTTGAAGTTTTGTTGTATGCGAACAGTGCAAGGTTGCGTCTTGGTGCTGCATTGTTAACGAAGTAGGAGACGTCTGTGCTCCCCCCGTTCCGGACGTGTCTCCCTTCAGGTACGTGGCGTTGGTTGAAGTTGAGGGGTTGATCTGCAAGGTTGTCCTCTCTATACAGTCTGCTTGTGGTCATTCGTCCTCTTGCCAAGACGTTTGGCCTCCATTCCTCTAGGAAGGTGATGGGCTTGTCCATCATTACGATCTGCCCATTTTGAAATAGGAACGAATAGCCTCGGTCGTGGTCCAGTACTCCCGGAGAAACGAGATTGAAGGGCGAATCCGAAACGAGTGATTTCGGTAATTCTAGCCAATGTTGTTTGCCCTTGCCGGTGACCATTGGTAAATAACCCGTAGCGGTGCTGTCAAAACTAATTTGTTGATTTTGCACTCCTCCAACGACTGTCTTTTTCGTTGTCAGGTCGGAACATTCAGCTGAACCATGAATGAGCATGCGATTGCTCCCTGAATCGAAGATAGTATGGACTCGTGGGAGGTAGCTAGGGTTGTCCGGTTCACCATCGTCATCGGTGTTCATCATAATTGCGTCGTCGGTCGTACCCTCTATGTCTACAATGAGCCCACCGTCACGTAAAATTTGTTGCCACATAGGTGATGATGTGTTGTAGCCATACAGTTCGTTTGGTACGGTTCCATGGTTGGGCGACTTCGCTGGTCCGTAGTCGTAGCAATCATTCAAATCGCCCTCGTCGACCATCATAGCCGTAAATGATCGTACTAGAAAGTTTGTATCAAAGCGGGCACGGTTTCGCGAAACGACAGCGCCAGAGTAGATTGTACGCTTGTCTTTGTCCGCTTCGTATTGCGGGTAGCCTGCAAGCCGGCGTAGGATCTCTCGCACATCGCCAATGCCGTACTCATTAGGTAGAGTTTGTACGACTTCGTTGCTTTTCGCGGAAAGTTCATAACGCATCATTCGGTGGTAGACAAAGTCCGCAAATCTTCCGTTTGTTGATCCAATACCACATGATGGCATTATTTTCTGATCCTCCTTGTTGCGTAGCAATTCGTTGACCGCTGAGGAGGCGAAGAGGCAGAAGCGTCGATGTGCAGCCCGATCTTTCTTCTGACAGGTAGGGTCGCAGTACTTGACCCAGTTGCACCCACTGCAAAGTTTCTGTTTGCGTTCGGTAGTCTCCACGGCGTCACAGAATTCGCAGGAAGCGGGCGGGGTCGGTGCGTCAGAGTGCAGGCCGATAGGTATGATGCCAGTGTCATGAAATAGCGCACATATGCGACATAGGGGTGCCATACTTTGCCAGCCTTCGGGCCATATGTTGAATTGTTTTCTGATCGACCAGTATTCCATTTCGACTCGTTTGGCATGTCGCAGGCAGAAGTGGACGTCGACAACGTGGTACCAGGGCGCCCCAGGTATAACAGAATGCGAGTCTGATGTAGATAGTATGATGTCGGAGTACGGCTGAACTTGAACATCAATCTTGCATCTTGTTTTTGGTCTAATAGGTGACTTGATAACTGGTCTTCGATCTCCGATTGTTCTGTCCAACGGATGTACCTTCTGTTCCGTGACACATTCGAGCGTAGGGACGGTGGCCACAAGCTTGTCGTTGGGGTACCATGGGTCCTCGCAAGGGACGATGTAGTGTCGCGGGGCTTCAACTCTCCATTCCGGCGGCCAGTGTCGAGGTGGGACGGGGAAGCCGGCGGGTGTGCCGACCTTGCGGTAAAGTTTTTGTAGAAAAACTCAAACATTGAGCTTTGTACGGAAGTCATTTTCATCGAGCTTTTGCTCCCTTGAAAGATTGTCCCACGGTAGGTTCGAGGGTCGTAGAGCTGAGTCCGTAACAAAGTCGATGTGCATGTTGACAACGCCTCGGGCTGCTGGCTGGTTGAGCGTCCATGGTTGAGGCTTGACCGGGTAGAGGTGGGGCTGTAGAAGGTAGTGCGGTAGTCGAAGTTGGGATAACTTGAATTGGTGGGGAAGTTTGAGGTTCAACAATGACATTTTGCGGAAAGGGTACAGATGCCGGTGCACCGGTAGGTGCCGGCGTTGAGAATTGCTTCTCATCGTGTACAGATCCGTCATTGTCGGAATCCTCTACTCGCCGTTTCCGGTAATTAAGCTTATGGGAGCTACAGACTTAACGTCGTGAAGCATTTCCGGATTGCAAGCTATGTCCCTAGAGGACCCGCTATCCTGCACTATCGTGTTCTTCCTATTTATCCCTTCCTCTCCGGCTAATACTAATGAGTAATTAGTGGTGGTAGGCTTGGTGGGGGTGGATGATTGTGATGTGGTGGTAGTTGTTCGTGGCCCCTGGTGGTGTGATGAGCTCGTCCACCATCATGTTGATCCAATCGTCCTCCACATCCGACGTAGTCTCGACCGGGTTATACGTTTCTAACTCTTCAGCAAAGCGGATGGTGTTGTTTTGTCGTCGTGGAGGTGTAGGACCTCGTGGGCTACGTTGGGGTGACGGTGAGGGCGATGGCGTGCGACTTATTGAGCGGTTCCGGTCGGGCGATCTACCTCGAGGGGTGTCTGGTCGTCGTCCCCTTGTGCACTCAGCCCCAGAATGGTTCGCAGTCATCTTGCCGGTTGGCTTGCACTCCCTACGTTGGCAAGAGCGTTGGCAGTCTCTTCGTTCGTGCTTCGTGTCGCCGCAATCGTAGCACTTGCGTTCTTGTCCCGGGCGTCGGTTGCGTACGTACATTGTTGTATTGGATGACTTGGCTTCAACTTCATTGGTTAGAGTCAAAGAGTCCATGGTGTCAGCGAGTTTGTTAGCTTGCACCAGTAACTTTAGTTGCTCACAAAGTTGTGCGTACGTCGGCTTTGCGGCTGGGCCTGTCTTGCTGTAGTAGAGACTGTTGCTGGCTTCACCTAAGTTGAGATAGGAAGCTTTCTTGATTCTCTTCAGTAGCTCTTGGCATTTGTAGGGGTCTAGAAAGTTTTGTCCACATGCTCGCATTTCGTCAAAGCGAGTGGAGAATTCGGTGATCCACTTCTCCACGTCAGTGCCTTCTGGGATCCTGTCGGCGTGGAACTCAGTCTGTAAGTGGGCGAGTTGGATGTCGTCCGATAGGCCGAATTTGTCGATCAAATGTCTCCACATTTGATATGGTTCTCGTCCTGCTGCTCGCAGGGTAGGAATATTGGGTGTCCATTCACAGCTTCGGCTATGAATGCTCTTGCTTTCGTTCGCATCTGTAACTGCTGTTGTGGGTTGTAGCAATTGTGTAGTTGCTCCCACGTCGGGTCGATCGGTAATGCCACTACGTTGGCTCGTAGCTGTACGTTGGGATCGTCTATCCCCACTGCTGGTGCAGGTCCTGGGTGAATGAGGATTTTCATTTCGGCCCGCGTAATCGGTGACAACTCGTCGCGTAGACTGATGAGCATTTTGGGATCTGCTGCCTCTGCCCGTGGTAGGTAGCTCCATCGGAAGTTGTTGAACTTCTGAGCGTCCTTGACTGACTTCTGCGTTGATAACGGTAGGCGCGGTATCTTGAGTAGATATCGCGCAGGCTCATGACCTGCCATGGTCTATCGATACAGTAATCCGGTACTGAGTAAAACACACACCTAATCAAATAAGTTTTGAAGGTTGGTAATAAATTCTTTAATGAGAACTTGTGGTAGACATACCTTGTAGTAACGTGCTAAGGCGTGTGCTTGGCACGGGGTCAATATGACGTATAGATCTACACGGAATCACTGGTAAGAAAGGGCTCGCACTGATTAATGTGTACCCTTTATAACATGTGATTCCACGGCATCACAAGAGATGAAGCAGTCGTTGACACGTAAACGTACATCAGTGGAGAAATGTAGAAATGCCACTGATTTGAGTGAAATCGGCAATTCACCGGTAGTGACCGTAATAACGGTATAATTGTTACATACGACTGTTAAGGCTGTTGTGAAGGATCTGCGGAAACTCCGGATGTGTTGTCCTCAATGGAGAATATTATGACAGTTAAATAATTAAAATTCAAACAATATTCCAGGTAATTATATTATGGAATATAAGGAATAACATATCCGACTTCTCGAGTAGTCTGTAGTAAGCATTGATATGCTCCTGCGACCACTGCAATTTTCGGAGTTGGTATGGCTCAAGCAGCTCTCTAGGCCTCTTCATGATACCGTAGTATCTAAGGGCGTGCATTCGCTGACTTGGCTTGCTCGTGTTTCGCAAATTTCTCGGTTTCCGCGTCCACCCGCTTGTATGGAGCGATCCCCGGTAACGGGTTGTCGTTAAAACGCCACGTGGTCAACTCCGGGTTGTATACTGGCGGCGATGGTGTCACGCTGGATCGCAATTCTCCGGTGTACGCGTGATCTGGGCATCGGTAGGGCCCGTATCGCTCCGGCGACATGTACGCTCTTTCTGTGAGGTTCCATGTCCGAGAGCATCTCGGGTATACCCCTCCGCGTTGCTTAGTGCCCTCACACTGCACCCGTAGGACTCTTCTTTTCGGTGGGAACGTACCTCGCGGAGTCATTGTAACTCGGAATGCCCCTCGTCAAAATAGGATGGTGGTAGTGGTGGTAGGTTAACCTTGCGAAGGTTTGCCTCAAACAAGTGCGGATCTGGGACCCAATTAACTTGATTACCCACCAAGCGTATCCGATACGGTTCCTTGGATGGTTGGAACGGCTGGATACATTGCAGCCTTAGCCTGCGCTCCGCATCCGTGATGTCAGGATAGGCTGGATAGATTCGGTGTATTCTACGCGTCATCGGGTCATACGCGTAGCGCACCGGTTTCTCGTACTCCTCCCTTTCCCGCTCTGGGTGTTGTAGCAAGTGTAGATCCATACCTCTCAACATCATTTCCGTGTCGATGCGGTAGGGCCTACGCATGCCACCGTATAATGAGAAGGCGAGATGGGCGCAGGAGATAAGGGACCGGCTTATTGATCATCCGATACCGGTACCCTCTCGCAAGCAACCGCTAGTGGTGGCTTGTCGCTTGGGAACTCGTGAGCAGAGCAGTGCATACAAGCGGAAGCTCAGAGACCTCGACAAGTTGAAATTGATACCGCAAGCATTCACATGCTTGGATGGTTTCTACACCCGTAAGGCTCCGTTGCAATACGCGAGACTCACTATTGACATGCTGGTGGAGCTCGGCAAAGATGATGAGCCGGACACGGTCACGCATGAAAAGACGGGCCTAGATGATGTCTCGGAAGAGGACTTAGGCTTGGAGGAGGACAGAGAACCCCTCAAGCAGACTAAGAAGATGTCTGATGAAGATTTCCAAGAGGCGGCGCAAATATTTTAGAAGAAGGAGTAGGCACGGAAAGGGAGAAGGAGCTTATAAAAGCCAAATTAGAGGCGAACCAGGAAATTTTCGACCTCCACATGCAGGTGGTGTCAAGTCTGAGGACTTCACAGCGGTTATTTACAAAATACCGGGTGCGGAGCCGTCACCGGCACCACGAAGGGCGAACTTGAGTATACATGAGGCGAAGATAGCGGAGGAGCTAGCAAGACAGCTGCTCAATGAGGACTTTATTGAGAGATCAACATCCTCACTAGTCTCACAACCGAGAATAGTGCCGAAGCCAGGAGGAGAATGGCGCCTGACAGTTAACTATGCTCGTGTTAACAAGGTGCTGGAGGAAGAGAGAAATCCTCTCCCGACATTAGAAGAAGGAAGGAGAGTACTGCGGAATGCGAAATTCTATTCAGTCATTGACCTTAAGAATGGCTTCTGGCAGATACCACTGGAGGAAAAGTCCAGATGGCTGACTGCGTTTGTGGTGGGTATGGAGATATACCAATTGAAAGTGCTTCCGATGGGCCTCAAGCAAGCCCCAGGACTCTTTCAGAAGGCGATGCAGAAGATGTTAAGCAGTCAGTACGATGATCTGACAGACGGAGGTTTTATGAGAAGGCGGAGACAGAAAGCGGGAGAATATGCATTTTGCTATATCGATGACATTATCGTATACTAACACAATAGAGGAGCATATCGATCATTGTCAGATATATTCAGGCGCATCGGAGCTTTTGGCCTGAAGTGTAATTTGAAGAAGTGTCAACTTGCCAAAATGAGTGTGACATATTTAGAGTACGAGATCTCTCATAACAGAGTCTCGATATCCAAGGAGAAGAGGGAGGAGATTATGAATCGACCGATACCGAAGAACCGCACTGAATTGCACTCATTCCTTGCGATGGCGCAATACTATAGCCAGTTCATACCCGATTGGGGCGCAACACGGGCTAAGTTGGAGAGAATGATAGATTTTGGAGACTTTGAGAAGTGGGACGAAGAGGCTTTGCAAGCGTTTCATGCGCTCAAAGATCTCATTTACAAAGACCCGAAAGACGGAGGACTGGTGTTAACGATGCCCGACTTTACGAAACAATTCGTAGTCGATACAGACGCATCTAAGTTTGCGATTGGGGCTGTATTACAACAAGAGGATGAGGAGAAGAAATTACGCCCAATCATGTTTATTAGTAGGAAGTTGTGTGCGGCGGAGACAAACTATTGCACAAGGCAAAGAGAGGTGTTGTCGGTGGTATGGGCCCTCAAGAGGGTCAGAGAGTATTTGTGGGGAAGACCTCAATTTATCGTCAGAACTGATCATCATAACCTGTTATGGAGGAAGAGGAGACGCAGGAAGCTTATGCGGAGCCTCCTCAAGAGCGGAGAAGTGACCTAGACGAGGACCCGGAGAGGATAGGGGTACGGCTAGAAGTTGGTACTATCCATATAGCCTCGCCTACCGCATGGGGCAACAACAGGCTCAAGATCCGGAATTTAAGGAACTCATACAGTTATATCAGAACCCGGATGAGCTACGGATGACGAAAGCGATCAAAGATCAGATGAAGGAGATGGGATGGAGAGATGGTCTCTTGTGGTGTAAGGGGCTCCACGGTTGCTATGCGTCACAGCCGGACAAATGGACCCTTTGGGTACCGGAGAGTCTGAGACGATTTATATTTGTCGCTGCCCACAACTGCCACTCTGGGCACATCCTGGTCGACAACGAACTCATATGTTCGTAGCGAGGCGATTCTGGTGGGAACAGATGAAGGAGGAGATAGATCAGGCGGTGGATGCATGCATCCCATGCGAGATAAACAAAACACCGCTGAAGGCAAATTTTGGCCTGATCGGCGAATTTCCTCTTCATGCGGGGATGTTTGAGTTCAAACACACTGATCATGTGAGACCTTTCCCAGAATCGAAGGAAGGTTACAAATACCTCCTTACGGCTATTGACAGAGCCACCAATTATGTGTGGATCATCCCTGTCAAAGACGTTACCGGCAAGACGACGGTCGAAGCGCTGATCGACAGGATCATCTCACAGATCGGAGTACCAAGAAAGATATGTTCTTATCGAGGCTCGGACTTTAATAACGAGGTCATCGACAAACTATCTAAGTATTACGGGATGAAATGGCAATATGTTACTGCCTATAACCCGCGAGCAAATGGGAAAATTGAGCGGGTACACAGACCCCTCAAAGCCTCGCTAAAGATGTATTGCACGAAGAAGGAGAATCAAAGAGCATGGGTCGAGGCAGCACCATCATTTGCGTTTGCAATGAACTGTCTACCCTAGGAGGCTCAAAGAGCTCAATCTCACCATATCAGCTGGTATATGGGCGTGAGCCTGATATCCCGACTTCGCTCCTTCACCCAAAAGACACTTGGGCGGATGCGGATGAGTTGTTTGGGATGAGACTTAGAGTGAAGATGGAGGCGGAGCAAATAGTCAGGGCGCATAGAGAGGCGGAGCGCCGAAAGACTGATGCTGAAGGGGTGCGACAAGCGCACTTGGATCAGATCAAATTCCAGGTCGGGGATATTGTACTATTGTATCATCCTCAGGTCCCGAAGAGAGTCAGCTCTAAGCTGTTCACTCATTGGAAAGGACCTTATCAAATCATGGAACAGACGGGACTTCTGAACTACAAGATCAGGGGTAGAGGGAAGGTGCAAATTGTGAATATACGAAGGCTGATTAAGCATGATCCCTTCTTACTGGAAGATGAATCCGTTGAGGAGGCGTTAAAACGGATGAAGGATGATTTCAAAGAGGTGCCGCCCATCCACAAGGAGGCTGGCATAGACCAAGAAGATGCTTATCGGGCACCGATAGCTGAGAAGGAGGAGAGTGAAGTGGACAGTAAGGAGAAGACTGACCGCATAAGCGCGGCGGGGACTCAGTCTAAATCTCCGCGAGAGCACAGTGAAAAGATTCTTAGGAGAAGATCACGGAGGCGCAGCTAACGAGAGCGCGGAATGATCTTATCAACGACTAACCGAGGAAGGCGATGAGGTCGATGCGATCAAGGGACGTCCACCAGGAGGGCGAGGAGACGAACACTGACCCAAATGCGGGCAACGTCGAGATCGTCCATGAGCGATGGAAGGAAGGTGACGCGATAGCAACCATCGCATGGGTGCAAGACGCTTTTTATCTGATGAGACCAGCGGAACAACACGTTGCTGATGACACTCTCTCAGACTTATCCTTGATGCGGGTCGTGGCAGTACCACGAAAAACGCGTGTCACACGGACACTCAAAATATCATCAGCCGCAAATAATGCAACCGATACTCCAGTTCTGGAGAAGTATGGACCCGGTCGAGGATCCAAAGGCAAGACATTATCTGACAGAATATAAAGACGCAAAAAGTCTCGAGACATGGGATGATGCAATTACTCCCAGAGACAAGGATTACACTGCGTGGACCATTCAGACACTGTCAAGGGGAGTGCTTGACATCCCTTTTGACTTATCGTTGGGCGGAATCCCTAACAAGATCTGGGACATTCTCGAACAGTCAAAGTTCGATCTGACTTTTGCTGGTCCGGTGGCCCTCCACCAGGCAAAGAAATCCGCGCCAGAAGACGGAGGCGGTAATAAAGACACTATTTTTCTTTATGCGTCTCAAATATATTGATTGATTGCCTACAGCGTATCATGATTTGATCATGCATCATCAGTTATTGTTATGAATATTAAAATGACTCAGTGATATAACTTGGCATTCGATCGCAACATACCAGTGCGAAAGGTCAATCGACACTGATACTACACCGTAGACGGGGATCGCTAGTGTAATGAGCGATGGTGTTCCTGGGTATGACCCTTTACAAGTCCTAGGATGATGTTATCGAAATGAAATGTTGTCTGAAACATTAAATTATTTTTTACGATGTATTATATACTGTCGTACCTGTGTACAGTCAATCTCTACTTGTGTCGGTATATCACAGGGTTTGATACTTACACCCCGGCTTCGGATATAGTTACCAGGACTGGCCCCCTAGTACTATATTATAGGATATCCGCTTTGGACCAGGGTATGTCACTAAAAAGACAATGTATACACGACCTCAGTGTGGAAAATAATAGTAATAATAGTAATAATAATAATAATAATAATAATAATAATAATAATAATAATAATAATAATAATAATAATAGTACTATATCTGAGGCGTACTGATGCAGCTAATGGCATATCCTCAACGGACATAAGCCTACAATACCCTTGTTCGAGGTCCTCCACCCCCCCCCGTGTCAGTCTCTCGCCTGATGATCGGGGCCACCGATGGAGCTCCTGGGGGCAAGACTGCACTAAGCCGAGGTTATTCCGCAGTCCCAGCAACCTCTTGCAAGACGTCACCGAATGTGCAAATGCATACACCAAGCGCGGTTGCTAGAGCTGCCTCGAAACCCCACCCATAACAATCTGGTGTCTGCTGGGCCCTGGGCTATCAACCAGCATATGCGGAGTTTAAGATCTTTTACGCGCGCAACGACCCTCCTCCCCAGCATCTACCACCAAAGGGTTATGAGTTGGCGTCACAGTTTAACGCCTTGAGGCCATTGGGCTGGAACTCTGTTTAGCAAGTGTGACTAGGTTTTTTCATCGGGATTTCCCTCAAATATGTCACAGTCAACACTCCAAGGCAGATTTACTATATCTGAGGCGTACTGATGCAGCTAATGGCGTATCCTCAACGGACATAAGCCTCCAATACCCTTGTTCGAGGTCCTCCACCCCCCCGTGTCAGTCTCTCGCCTGATGATCGGGGCCATCGATGGAGCTCCTGAGGGCAAGACTGCACTAAGCCGAGGTTATTCCGCAGTCCCAGCAACCTCAATAATATTAATAATAATGATAATAATAGTGCTTCTCAGTCTATGGCGAATGCATTTCTGCACATGTGCCTCCATCGTCTCACCCGTGAGGGGAGTACGAAGATTTGACAATAGGCTCTACTGACACCCCCGCAAGGCAGCTCCAAGCCTTCCAGACAGACCAATACTTTCAAAGAAAATATCCTTTGAAAATACTGGCACCGACGGGAATCGAACTGGCGACAGGTCCCAGATGGTAGACCTTAACCACTGGGCTATCGCGGTGCCACTAATAATAATAATAATAATAATAATAATAATAATAATAATAATAATAATAGTGTATCTCCTGCCAATTGCTGAGCCAAAAGGCCATGTGCATCCAGTCCTCCATTCCATAAGGAAAGTCTCCACACCAATCGGTGGAATAAAGGAAGTGACGGCATAGAACATTACTCTAGGAGCTTTATACCAATCAGCCCATGGAAAGGACCGATGGCCTATGTACTCCCTAATAATAATAATAATAATAATAATAATCATAATAATAGTGCTTCTCTGTCAATGGCTGATGCATTTCTGCACATGCGCCTCCATCGTCTCACCCGTGAGGGGAGTACGAAGAATTGACGATAAGCTCTAATGACACCCCCGCAAGGGCAGTTCCAACACTTCCAGACGGGCCGGTATGTTCAATGAAAATACTGGTCCAGACGGATCGGTATGTTCAATGAAAATACTGGTGGCACCGACGGGAATCGAACTGGCGACAGGGCTCAGATGGTAGAACTTGACCACTGGGCTATCACGGTGTCCAATAATAATAATAATAATAATAATAATAATAGGCTTCCTCAGACTATAGCATCAGATCCAGATCCTGGACATGTGCCTCCATTAATAATAATAATAATAATAATAATAATAATAATAATAATAATAATAATAATAATAATAATAATAATAATAATAATAGAGCTTCTCTGTCAATGGCTGATGCATTTCTGCACATGCGCCTCCATCGTCTCACCCGTGAGGGGAGTACGAAGAATTGACGATAAGCTCTAATGACACCCCCGCAAGGGCAGTTCCAACACTTCCAGACGGGCCGGTATGTTCAATGAAAATACTGGTCCAGAAATAGACCGATATGTTCAATGAAAATACTGGTGGCACCGACGGGAATCGAACTGGCGACAGGGCCCAGATGGTAGAACTTGACCACTGGGCTATCACGGTGTCCAATAATAATAATAATAATAATAATAATAATAATAATAGGCTTCCTCAGACTATAGCATCAGATCCAGATCCTGGACATGTGCCTCCATTAATAATAATAATAATAATAATAATAATAATAATAATAATAATAATAATAATAATAATAATAATAATAATAATAATAATAATAATAATAATAATAATAATAATAATAATAATAATAATAATAATAATAATAAGGAGATCAAGAGGGAAATACAGCACCACGCTGCTTGTATTTTTTAAGGGTAATACATTTGTTCTTGACATACTGCCGAAAAAAAAAAGAAGTTGAGGGGAAGGAGTTCACATTTACAAGAATGGCTAGAGAATCAGCTTTGACGTGCCGTATGAGGATATATATATCGTATTTCAGCGTCTATCCGTGGGTTGATGCGCTGTGTGGCATGACTCCATAGCGCATACAATTTGCAGGAAGAAATCAGAAGTTATATGACAAAAATGTTATTTCCTTCATAAAATCGGGAGGGGGTACTGTAGGCATCACCGATAGCCGGTAAAAAGTACCCTTTTCCTAGTGACAGGTGCACCAGCCTGTTTTCAGTATTATTTGTCCGTATTGGACCTGATGCCATTTTATTCCTGGTCTGTTGCAGTTTTCCTTTTCGGCTTCACTGAGCTAATACAATGAGACATCATTCTCATTCTTGAGGACTGTGTTTGGTTGTATTACCGACTTTTTCTTGAGCTATCATGGGGGGCAATACATTTCCACAAGTAGGTTTTTTTTTTACGCAAACACTGTTTTAATATTAATAAAATTGCGACTAGTAGGAATAAGTGGGAAGTGTATTAGAGGAAAATGGAAGTGGTATCAAAGAGATACAAACTTGAGAGCTTAAAATGAAGCGTTATTTAAAAAAAATTAGAGGAAAAACCAAAGAGGGAGAAAGAAAAGGAAATTGAGTGACTGAGAAAGGACAGTGGTAAATAAAAGGTGTGCACAAAGGAGCCTCCGATTCTCAGACTCTCAGAGAGACAAATCAAAAGATGAAAAGAGTGAAAGTCGCGGTGAGTCGGACTCATGATAAAAATAAAAATCAGAAAAAAGGTGACAAAGATGCGACAAGAGTGTCACACTGCTAAAAGAAAAGAGAGCACAAAAGAACAAAAACCCAGAAACGAAGAACGAGAAATGTTAGACCTATTAATATATTAATTAGGTTAGACAGTACGGCCCGGCATATGTAATGCGTGTCGTAAGAGCCATTACTTGTGTCCGGCCTAACCCGTACCCACTCTTTGTCTTGGCGCGTTCTTCTAATAAAGTTTGAACTGCAGACGATTATTAAGTATTATCTACTTAGCTTTGACTCGGGATTAGTAAGGTAGTCTAACAGGTTATGAAGCCTTGAAGCGTGAACGTAGCGTCTGATAAAATGTATTCACTAGTAGTTTTTTCAGCGTTTTTTGTGGCGTGTGGAAGGCTTAGGCTACCACAGAACAAACGAACTGGTGAAAGTGCGGTAGGCTGTCACCAAAACAGGTGAACTGTTGGGCGTGCGGAAGGCTGCCAACAAAGACCTGGGGTGGAACGTGCGGAAGGCTGTCACCTATTTTTAATCGCATCGTTCATTACGAGCAAACAACCCTTAATCCAACTTCCGAGTCACTAGTAATAGTGAGAGCAACTTCATCAATTTTTGGTAGTTGAGGTTTTCTCCTACCTTCCGCCGCCCTTTGCTACGCTATTGCTATCGACATTCAAGACCAAAAAATTATGAGTTTTTCATTTTTGAGTCAGTTTTTTGGTTTTGTGTCACTTTTTCGTTTTTGTGTCAAAAATTCAAATTTAACGGTAACACTTCGCTAAAACTTACATCATTTTTGCGGATGCATATAGCCGTCAATTTGAAAATTCAAATTTCCAACCAAAATCAAAATTCCAACCAAAACTAAAAAACTAACCATTTTTTTTGGTCTTGAATGTCGATAGCAATAATATGACATCTCATAACTCTGACCTAGTCAAAATGAGATTGGAAACACCTAAGTATGATCCGATGATCATGAGAAAGAATGGAAGCTGTGGCTCGGAATACACCTTTCATGATATCAATAATAGGTGTCACGCACCCAGAAATCCTATCTTTGATACCGGGTTTCCAGACTCATACCTTAGCTAAACCACTAACTGTTTACGCCACCTTCCTCCTCAGACTCCCCTATCAACGCACCCTTTCAGTCACCTAGAGGAAAGAAAGGAGAGGAAGAAGAAGGAACAGGCATGCAAGAAGAAGTAGAAGCTAAGGTCAAGAAACTCGGAGGAGGATAGGAGAATCTAATGAACCGGTCAAAAAGAGTGAATTGTCAACCGGGTAAAGGCCCCCCGGCTCGGTTTTGGCCGGTCGTTAAGGTGCTCAGTCTGATATGAGTTTATGCCTTCGGATTCAAGTGTCTGTGTGCAACCGTCACCTGACATCTCAGTAACTGAGTCTTTCGGCGAACCGCAGTGAAAGGTGAGGTAAGGTCAGTGGTCGGAGTGACCGGTTTATACCAATCAGTCAACGAAAACTTGTGACCTAATATGACTTGAAGAAGAAAGTGAGAAAGTAAGGATACAGGCACTTGAACTTGAGGGGGAACAGGGAAGGAAACAAGAGAAAAATACAATTTCCGCCAGTCCCCAAACGAAATCAAAAAGATGTTACGCACTGTTTCAATAAAATACTTGCCACTAGTAGGATTAAGTGGGAAGTGTAAGAGTAAGATGGAAGTGGCATCAAAGAGATGTACTGCCACGAGAATCTGTTCTTTAGTGGCAGTGATATGTGTCAAAAAGGTAAATGTAAAAATTAGTGCCACCAGTACCAGAACAGGTGCGAAAAAAGTACTTAATTAATAACTTGTGACTACTAATAACTAACAGTAGGTACTGAGGAGAAGGGTCTAATTGTACTATCCCCAACGATAGCTCAATGGAAGAGTAAGTCGGTAATATAACCAAACACAGTCCTCAAAAAGAGAATGATGTCTCGTTATATTAGCTCAGTGACGCAAAGACAACAAGCCGCCAAAAGACCAGGATCAAATTGGCATTTTCAGATGTGTCTGGCCAGACGAAATCTATAAAATAAGTTTTTACCGGATAATTCGGGGGGTGATGTCCACAGTACCCCCTCCCAGTTTTTATGGCGGAACTTCGTTTCCGACATAATAATGGTTCACCTGATTTCTTTTCTGACTAAGATTCGTTTAGAGTTATGTATGAAGACACATCAACCCACGAATTAGCAGTTAAAAAAAAACAACAATGATACTTGCCCCGGTATCAATCGTATATATACTCTAGCACATTCAGTATATATATTAAAATCTTCCTCTTTCTTCTGTCGATAAGATATTTGTGCAGTATGTCCAAGTATAATGTTTTATGGTTGAGTGATAATGTAATGTCGCCATTTCCATATATATATAATAACCGGTCGTCGGTTTCCATAAATACATTTACTTGTTGTGAAGACATACCCTTGTATAAATCGGTATCATTTAATATAGTGTCAGGTGATCAAGTCTGACGACTATATCCGAAGTTGGGTTGAGTGCGCCCTAACCTTGCAATATGCCGATACAAGTAGAGATCGATGGAATCCGGTGTAGCAGTTCATGTTATTAATATATCAGTTCCTTTTATTAGACTGTAGAGTCTTTAATGAGATTATCATTCTGGTACTAATTCGGGTCGTATCCAGGAAACACCATCGCTCACTCAAATAGCGATCCCGTAACGGTGCTGTTTCGTTGCCGTCCCGTCTGTCTCTGCCGAAGCAAGAGAATAGAATGCATATTTTTTGTCAGCTGTGTCTTGTTAATGTCTAGAAGAATGAATGCTGTAGTAGCTTTAATATCTAAGTAAGGTTGTCGGGACGATATTGGATCAATGCTATGTTCGCAATCGATCAGGTCCACAATACTTCTAGAGAAAAAAATACTTACTATAGACGCCGTTTACGCGCGCGGACTCCTTTACCTGGTGGAGGACCTCCAACCAAAGTTAAGTCCAAGGTAGACTGTTCGAGGACGTCCCAAATTTTGTGAGGGATTGCGCCTTGTGCCAAGTCAAAAGGAATGTCTAGCACCCCTCGTGGTAGTGCTTGTATGGTCCACGCGGTATGATTTTTATCTGTGGGAGATATGGTATCATCCCATGTCTCAAGTTTTTTGGCGTCTTTATATACTGGAAGGTATTGTCTTACTTTAGGATCTTCCACTGGATCCAGACTCCTCCAGAAATGTAAGACTGGTTGAATGATCTGTGCCGCAGTTGAAATTCGGTTCGATCGCGTATGGCGTTTGTGAGGTACTGCCATGACTCTCATGAGATATAAATCTGAGAGCGTGTCATCGGCTACGTGTTGGGCCGCATGCCTCACCAAGTAAAAAGCGTCTTTGGCCCATGAAATATGTCCAATCGCATCTCCTTCTTTCCAACTAGGGTGAACGAGGGTGTCATTGCCCGCGCGAGGGTCTTGATCTCCGTCATCGCTCCCCTCTTGATGGACTCCTTGCGAACGTGCCGTCCTTATCGCCTTTCTCGGTCGGTCGTAGATAAGGTCATTTTGCGCTCTCGTTATTTGCGCCTCGGTGAACTTTCCTTCCGGCACGTTCGACTCCACCCTTTTGCGGGTCTGAGTCCCCGCCGCGCTTTTGCGGTCGGTGGCCCGCTTGTTCTCCAGCTCAGCCTCCTCCTTCTCCGCAATTATTGCCCTGTAGGCATCCTCCTTACGGATTGGTGGGACCTCTTTAAAGTCAGTCTCCATCCGTTTGAGTGCGTGATCAACGGACTCATCTTCAAGTAGGAAGGGATCATACTTAATCAGCCTTCGTACATTGACTATTTGAACTTTCCCTCTGCCCCTGATTTTATAATTCAAAGGCCCCATCTGTTCCATGATCTGGTATGGCCCTTTCCAGTGGATGAACAGCTTCGAGCTGACTCCCTGAGGAACCTGAGGATGGTACAGTAGTACAATATCCCCGACCTGAAATCTGACTTGATCCAGGTGTGCCTGCCTGACACCTTCAGCATCAGTCTTCCTGCGCTCCGCCTCCCTATGCGCCTGTACTATTTGCTCCGCCTCCATTCGCCCGAAGTCCCATCCCAAACAGCTCATCCTGATCTGCCCATGAATCTTTTGGGTGCAGCAGTGAGGCTCGGATGGCGGGCTCACGCCCATATACCAATTGGTATGGCGAGACGGAACCTTTTGAGCCACCTAACGCTGTAGAGGGTAGGCAATTCATAGCAAAGGCAAACGAGGATGCTGCCTCCACCCATGCCTTTTGGTTCTCCTTCTTCATACAATATATCTTCAGCGCGGCCTTGAGGGGTCTATGCACCCGCTCTATCTTGCCGTTCGCTCTGGGGTTATAGGCGGTGATAGGCGGTGACATATTGCCATTTCATGCCGTAATATGCAGATAGCTTGTCGATGACTTCATTATTAAAGTCAGAGCCTCGATCTGAGCATATTTTTCCCGGCACCCCAATCTGTGAGATGATCCTGTCAATCAACGCCTTGGCTGTTGTTTCGCCCGTAACGTCTTTGACTGGGACCACCCATACATAGTTGGTGGCTCTGTCTATGGCAGTTAGAAGGTATCTGTAACCTTCCGTCGTGACAGGGAAAGGTCCTACATGACCGGTGTGTAAGAACTCGAACATTCCTAAGTGTAAAGGAAAAGTCCCGATCAGGCCAAAATTCGCCTTCAATGTTGTTTTGGATGTCTTGCATGGGATGCATGCATTGACCTGTTAATCAATATTCTCCTTCATCTTCTTCCACCAGAATCGTCTCGAAATGAACATATGCGTTCTTTGTCGGCCCGGGTGCGCCAGTAGTGGGCAGTTATGAGCAGCGACAAAAAATGATGTGACTGAATTTCTCAGGAACCCAGAGAGTCCATTTGTCTGGTTGTGATGCATAGCGCCCGTGTTGGCCTTTGTACCACAAGAGACCGTCTCTCCACCCCATCTCCTTCTGTTGCTCCTTAATCTCCTTCGTCATTTTCAGCTCGTTCGGGTTCTTGTATAGCTGTATTAGCTCTTTGAACCCCGGATCGAGAGCCTGTTGCTGTCTCCATGCAGTCGGTGAGGCTATGTGGATAGTTCCATCCTCTAGCTGCACTCCTATCCTCTCAGGGTTTTCGTCTAACTCCTCCTTGTTCTCCTGCAGGGGTTCCGCATATGCTTCTTGCTTAATATCTTCTTGTTTCATCTCCGCCTTCATATTCTCATATGCTTCATAGGACCACTCAGCATCCTCGAGGACATGTGCTGTACAACATATCCCATGATCCGGACCTTGCGGGCTATGACGTAGACCCGATCGGTTATATCGGACCCCTCTCGCCATCTGCATCGACTCGATATGATGCATTTCGTATGTGCAGTCTGGGGATAGATCCTCCATTTCTGCTGATGATATGAGAGCTGCCACTTCTGAGTGAAACTCTAGCCTGGAGAGCCTGTCAGCGACAACATTTCGCTTGCCGGGTAGATGGACCATTGTAAAATTGAAACATGACATGAATGCCTGCCATCTCGCTAGACGGCCAGTCTGTTCATGATTCATCAGCCATAGTAAAATTCTGGTGATCAGTCCTTACTATAAACTGAGATCCACCCCATAAATACTCTCTCAACCGTTTGAGGGCCCAGACCACCGCCAGTGCCTCTCTCTGTCTAGTAACCCACACAACAACAGAGCCTCGGAACCAACACGACAACAGAGCCTCGGAACCAACACAACAACATAGCCTCGGAACCAACACAACAACATAGCATCGGAGCCAACACAACGACATAGCCTCGAAACCAGTGGGAAGAGGCCCAACCATCTCCTCTTCCCGTGGGGTGCCATACTGTGCACCCCTCCATAATAATAATAGTAATAATAATAATAATAATAATAATAATAATAATAATAATAGTGTATCTCCTGCCAATTGCTGAGCCAAAAGGCCATGTGCATCCAATCCTCCATTCCATAAGGAAAGTCTCCACACCAATCGGTGGAATAAAGGAAGTGACGGCAAAGAACATTACTCTAGGAGCTTTATACCAATCAGCCCATGGAAAGGACCGATGGCCTATGTACTCCCTAAATAATAATAATAATAATAATAATAATAATAATAATAATAATAATAATAATAATAATAATAATAATAATAATAGTGCTTCTCTGTCAATGGCTGATGCATTTCTGCACATGCGCCTCCATCGTCTCACCCGTGAGGGGAGTACGAAGAATTGACGATAAGCTCTAATGACACCCCCGCAAGGGCAGTTCCAACACTTCCAGACGGGCCGGTATGTTCAATGAAAATACTGGTCCAGAAATAGACCGGTATGTTCAATGAAAATACTGGTGGCACCGACGGGAATCGAACTGGCGACAGGGCCCAGATGGTAGAACTTGACCACTGGGCTATCACGGTGTCCAAATAAATAATAATAATAATAATAATAATAATAATAATAATAATAATAGTGCTTCTCTGTCAATGGCTGATGCATTTCTGCACATGCGCCTCCATCGTCTCACCCGTGAGAAGAGTACGAAGAATTGACGATAAGCTCTAATGACACCCCCGCATGGGCAGTTCCAACACTTCCAGACGGGCCGGTATGTTCAATGAAAATACTGGTCCAGCCGGATCGGTATGTTCAATGAAAATACTGGTGGCACCGACGGGAATCGAACTGGCGACAGGGCCCAGATGGTAGAACTTGACCACTGGGCTATCACGGTGTCCAATAATAATAATAATAATAATAATAATAATAATAGTGCCTCTCTGTCAATGGCTGATGCATTTCTGCACATGCGCCTCCATCGTCTCACCCGTGAGGGGAGTACGAAGAATTGACGATAAGCTCTAATGACACCCCCGCAAGGGCAGTTCCAACACTTCCAGACGGGCCGGTATGTTCAATGAAAATACTGGTCCAGAAATAGACCGGTATGTTCAATGAAAATACTGGTGGCACCGACGGGAATCGAACTGGCGACAGGGCCCAGATGGTAGAACTTGACCACTGGGCTATCACGGTGTCCACAATAATAATAATAATAATAATAATAATAATAATAATAATAGTGCTTCTCTGTCAATGGCTGATGCATTTCTGCACATGCGCCTCCATCGTCTCACCCGTGAGGGGAGTACGAAGAATTGACGATAAGCTCTAATGACACCCCCGCAAGGGCAGTTCCAAAATAATAATAATAATAATAATAATAATAATAATAATAATAATAATAATAATAATAATAATAATAATAATAATAATAATAATAATAATAATAATAATAATAATAATAATAATAATAATAATAATAATAATAATAATAATAGTGCTTCTCTGTCAATGGCTGATGCATTTCTGCACATGCGCCTCCATCGTCTCACCCGTGAGGGGAGTACGAAGAATTGACGATAAGCTCTAATGACACCCCCGCAAGGGCAGGTCCAACACTTCCAGACGGGCCGGTATGTTCAATGAAAATACTGGTCCAGAAATAGACCGGTATGTTCAATGAAAATACTGGTGGCACCGAAGGGAATCGAACTGGCGACAGGAATAATAATAATAATAATAATAATAATAATAATAATAATAATAATAATAATAATAATAATAGTGTATCTCCTGCCAATTGCTGAGCCAAAAGGCCATGTGCATCCAGTCCTCCATTCCATAAGGAAAGTCTCCACACCAATCGGTGGAATAAAGGAAGTGACTGCATAGAACATTACTCTAGGAGCTTTATACCAATCAGCCCATGGAAAGGGACCGATGGCCTATGTACTCCCTAATAATAATAATAATAATAATAATAATAATAATAATAGTGCTTCTCTGTCAATGGCTGATACATTTCTGCACATGCGCCTCCATCGTCTCACCCGTGAGGGGAGTACGAAGAATTGACGATAAGCTCTAATGACACCCCCGCAAGGGCAGTTCCAACACTTCCAGACGGGCCGGTATGTTCAATGAAAATACCGATATGTTCAATGAAAATACCGGTATGTTCAATGAAAATACTGGTGGCACCGACGGGAATCGAACTGGCGACAGGGCCCAGATGGTAGAACTTGACCACTGGGCTATCACGGTGTCCATAATAATAATAATAATAATAATAATAATAATAATAATAATAATAATAATAATAATAATAATAATAATAATAATAATAATAATATTGCTGTTGACATTCAAGACAACAAAAAAAATTGATTTTTCTGTTTTGGTTGGAATTTCAGTTTTGGTTGGAATTTTGATTTTGGGTGAAAATTTGAATTTTTCAAATTAACAGCTATATTCGTCCGCAAAATATCGTAAATTTTCGCGAAATGTTACCGTTAAATTTGAAAATTTGAATTTTTGTCACAAAAATGAAAAACTGTCACAAAAATGAAAATCTGACACAAAAACTCAAAACTAATTTTTTTTGTTGTCTTGAATATCAACAGCAATAATAATAATAATAAATAATAATAATAATAATAATAATAATAATAATAATAATAATAATAATAATAATAATAATAATAATAACACTACTACTACTACTACTACTACTACTTCTACTACTACTACTACTACTACTACTACTACTACTAGGCTAGGCTAGGCTAGGAAGGGTACCTGTTTTGTCTTATTCAGCCAACGGGAAAAACGATAAAAATAACCCGATAATGATGCAGTGTTTGCAATCATAACCGCGTTAAATTTATGTTTTAACCCGAATTACAGCTTCACCATAAGAGTGGAGAGCAGAACTACTACTACTAGTACTACTACTACCTACTACTACTACTACTACTACTACTACTACTACTCTACTACTACTACTACTACTACTACTACTACTACTACTACTACTGCTACTACTACATACTACACAACTACTACTAAGCAGCAGCAGCAGGAGTGCTGCTCCTGTTTTTATTTCTTTTTCCGCTTCGTCAACTTCTTCTTCTTCTTCTTCTTCTTCTTCTTCTTCTTCTTCTTCTTCTCCTTCTCCTTCTTCTTCTTCTTCTTCTTCTTCTTCTTCTTCTACTACTACTACTACTACTACTACTACTACTACTACTACTACTACTACTACTACTACTACGTCGCGTCGGACTGACAACAGGTCTTCTCTTCTTTCGCAGTTCTTCTCTTCCTTTCTTTCTTTTGCCCTCATACTTGTAATCCTTCCTTTCTTTCTTTCTTCTCTCTCTTTTCTCTCTTCCTTTCTCTCTTTTCTTTCTTTTTAATTTTTTTCTTTTTTCTTTTTTCTTTTCTTTCTTTTGTTCTATTTCTTCTCTTTCGTTTCTTTCTTTCTTTCTTTCGATCTCTCTCTCTCTCTTCTTTCCTTTTTTCTCTTTTCTTTTTCTTTTCTCTTTCTTTTCTTTTTTTCTTTCTCTTGCCCTTACACTTGGTAATCTTTCTCTCTTTTCTTTCTTTCTTTCGATCTCTCTCTCTCTTTTCTGTCCTTTTTTCTCTTTTCTTTTTCTTTTCTCTTTCTCTTCTTTTTTACTTTCTCTTGCCCTTACACTTGGTAATATTTCTCTCTTTTCTTTCTTTCTTCTTTTCTTTTCTTTGTTATTTTCTCTCCTTTCTTTTCTTTCCTTTCTTGTTTCTCTTTTTTTTTCTATCCTTCTCGTATATACTCTCTCTCTCTCTCTCTCTCTCACACACACACACACACAAAGTCTCTCTCTGTCTCGTCTTCTTGCTTGCTTCTTTGAATTTCAGAACTCTTTTCGTTCCATTCGTTTTCTCTCTTTTGGTTCTCTTTCTTTTTTCTTTTCTTTTTCTTTTCTTTCTTTTTCTTTTGCCCTCATACTTTGTAATCCTTCCTTTCTTTCTTTCTTTTCTCTCTTTTCTTTCTTTCTTCCTCTCTTTTCCCTCTTTTCTTTTTTATTTTCTTTCTTTTGTTCTATTTCTTCTCTTTATTCTCTTTCTTTCTTTCTTTCTTTCTTTCTTTCGATCTCTCTCTCTCTCTCTCTCTCTTTCTTTTCTTTCCTTTCTTTTTTCTCTTTTCTTTCCGCATTTTTTTTCTTCTCTCTTTCCTTCATTTTTCCCTTTCTCTTGCCCTTACACTTGGTAATCCTTCTCTCTTTTCTTTTCTTTGTTCTTTTCTTTCCTTTCTTTTCTTTTATTTCTTTTTTCTCTTTTCTTTCCGCCTTTTTTCTTTTCTTTCTTGTCTTTCTCTTTCTCTTGCCTTTACACTTGGTAATCCTTCCTTTCTCTCTTTTCTTTCTTATTTCTTGTTCTTTTCTTTCTTTTTTACTTTCTTTTCTTTTTCTCTGCCTCTGCCTGTTTTTTCTTTTTCGTTTTCTTTTCTCTCCAAGTCTCCATCTTTTGAGTTCTTTCCTTTTTCTATTGCCCTTACACTTGATAATCCTTCCTTTCTTTTCTTTGTCAGTTCTTTTCTTTCTTTCTCTCTCTCTCTCTCTCTCTCTCTCTCTCTCTCCCTCTCTCTCTTGGATTTCTTCAAGTTTTTTTTTTTTTTTTTTTTTTTTTTTTTTTTTTGTTGTTGTTGGTTGTTGTTGTTTTGTTTTCCCCACCTTTTTTTCTTTTCTCTTGTTCTTACACTTGGTAATCCTTCCTTTCTCTCTTTTCTTTTGTACTTTCTTTTCTTCTGCCTGTCTTTTTCTTTTTTTCTTTTCTCTCCCTCCATTTTCTTTCTTTTTCTTCCCCCCCCCTCCCCCATGGTAAGCCAAAGAAGGGGGGGGTGGTGGTGGAGTGTAAATATTAATAATTCTGAAAGTGAAGTTTGTTTATTTGTTAAAATGAAGTTATTTTCAGTTGTACGGGTACATATATTAAGACCGATATATTATATACACTGATATGAAAAGCAAACGTTCGGCCTTCATTATTAAAATATAAAAAAAGTTATATTAATAAGTATGAAAAAAGTAAAAAAACTGTAAAAAAAATTCGATTTTGATTTATTAAAAAAGTTTGATTAATTGAAAAAGATTAATTTTGAAAAAAAGTTCGACACGTTCAAGTTTCTTGCAAAAATAAACTTTTTTAAAATCAAACTTTTTTTTTCTTAACTTTTTATAAAAATCCGAGCCAAAGTTTTGTAGAGCAATCAATTGTATCCACTTGAGTGTCGACAGCAATATTATAGTATTATTATATTACTATTATTATTATTATTATTATTATTATTATTATTATTATTATTATTGGACACCGTGATAGCCCAGTGGTCAAGTTCTACCATCTGGGCCCTGTCGCCAGTTCGATTCCAGTCGGTGCCACCAGTATTTTCATTGAACATACCGGTCCGTCTGGAAGTGTTGGAACTGCCCTTGCGGGGGTGTCATTAGAGCCTATCGTCAATTCTTCGTACTCCCCTCACGGGTGAGACGATGGAGGCGCATGTGCAGAAATGCATCAGCCATTGACAGAGAAGCACTATTATTATTATTATTAATATTAATATTATTAATATTATTATTATTATTATTATTATTATTATTATTATTATCATTGGACACCGTAATAGCCCAGTGGTCAAGTTCTACCATCTGGGCCCTGTCGCCAGTTCGATTCCCGTCGGTGCCACCAGTATTTTCATTGAACATACCGGTCCGTCTGGAAGTGTTGGAACTGCCATTGCGGGGGTGTCATTAGAGCCTATCGTCAATTCTTCGTACTCCCCTCACGGGTGAGACGATGGAGGCGCATGTGCAGATTTGCATCAGCCATTGACAGAGAAGCACTATTATTATTATCATTATTATTATTATTATTATTACTATTGCCAAGTGGTCAAGTTCTACCATCTGGGCCCTGTCGCCAGTTCGATTCCCGTCGGTGCCACCAGTATTTTCATTGAACATACCGGTCTATTTCTGGACCAGTATTTTCATTGAACATACCGGCCCGTCTGGAAGTGTTGGAACTGCCCTTGCGGGGGTGTCATTAGAGCTTATCGTCAATTCTTCGTACTCCCCTCACGGGTGAGACGATGGAGGCGCATGTGCAGAAATGCATCAGCCATTGACAGAGAAGCACTATTATTATTATTATTATTATTATTATTATTATTATTATTATTATTATTATTATTATTATTATTATTATTATTATTATTATTATTATTATTATTATTATTATTATTATTATTATTATTATTATTATTATTATTATTATTATTATTATTATTATTATTATTATTATTATTATTATTATTATTATTATTATTATTATTATTATTATTATTATTATTATTATTATTATTATTATTATTATTATTATTATGGACACCGTGATAGCCCAGTGGTCAAGTTCTACCATCTGAGCCCTGTCGCCAGTTCGATTCCCGTCGGTGCCACCAGTATTTTCATTGAACATACCGGTCTATTTCTGGACCAGTATTTTCATTGAACATACCGGCCCGTCTGGAAGTGTTGGAACTGCCCTTGCGGGGGTGTCATTAGAGCTTATCGTCAATTCTTCGTACTCCCCTCCACGGGTGAGACGATGGAGGCGCATGTGCAGAAATGCATCAGCCATTGACAGAGAAGCACTATTATTATTATTATTATTATTATTATTATTATTATTATTATTATTATTATTATTATTATTATTATTATTATTATTATTATTATTATTATTATTATTATTATTATTATAGCCCAGTGGTCAAGTTCTACCATCTGGGCCCTGTCGCCAGTTCGATTCCCGTCGGTGCCACCAGTATTTTCATTGAACGTAACGATCCGTCTGGACCAGTATTTTCATTGAACATACCGGCCCGTCTGGAAGTGTTGGAACTGCCCTTGCGGGGGTGTCATTAGAGCTTATCGTCAATTCTTCGTACTCCCCTCACGGGTGAGACGATGGAGGCGCATGTGCAGAAATGCATCGCCATTGACAGAGAAGCACTATTATTATTATTATTATTATTATTATTATTATTATTATTATTATTATTATTATTATTATTATTATTATTATTATTATTATTCAGCCAAATGGCCTCAAGGCGTTAAACTGTGACGCCAACTCATAACCCTTTGGTGGTAGATGCTGGGGAGGAGGGTCGTTGCGCGCGTAAAAGATCTTAAACTCCGCATATGCTGGTTGATAGCCCAGGACCCAGCAGACACCAGATTGTTATGGGTGGGGTTTCGAGGCAGCTCTAGCAACCGCGCTTGGTGTATGCACTTGCACATTCGGTGACGTCTTGCAAGAGGTTGCTGGGACTGCGGAATAACCTCGGCTTAGTGCAGTCTTGCCCTCAGGAGCTCCATCGGTGGCCCCGATCATCAGGCGAGAGACTGACACGGGGGGGTGGAGGACCTCGAACAAGGGTATTGGAGGCTTATGTCCGTTGAGGATATGCCATTAGCTGCATCAGTACGCCTCAGATATAGTAAATCTGCCTTGGAGTGTTGACTGTGACATATTTGAGGGAAATCCCGATGAAAAAACCTAGTCACACTTGCTAAACAGAGTTCCAGCCCAATGGCCTCAAGGCGTTAAACTGTGACGCCAACTCATAACCCTTTGGTGGTAGATGCTGGGGAGGAGGGTCGTTGCGCGCGTAAAAGATCTTAAACTCCGCGCTTGGTGTATGCACTTGCACATTCGGTGACGTCTTGCAAGAGGTTGCTGGGACTGCGGAATAACCTCGGCTTAGTGCAGTCTTGCCCTCAGGAGCTCCATCGGTGGCCCCGATCATCAGGCGAGAGACTGACACGGGGGGTGGAGGACCTCGAACAAGGGTATTGGAGGCTTATGTCCGTTGAGGATATGCCATTAGCTGCATCAGTACGCCTCAGATATAGTATTATTATTATTATTATTATTATTATTATTATTATTATTATTATTATTATTGGACACCGTGATAGCCCAGTGGTCAAGTTCTACCATCTGGGCCCTGTCGCCAGTTCGATTCCAGTCGGTGCCACCAGTATTTTCATTGAACATACCGGTCCGTCTGGAAGTGTTGGAACTGCCCTTGCGGGGGTGTCATTAGAGCCTATCGTCAATTCTTCGTACTCCCCTCACGGGTGAGACGATGGAGGCGCATGTGCAGATTTGCATCAGCCATTGACAGAGAAGCACTATTATTATTATTATTATTATTATTATTATTATTATTATTATTATTATTATTATTATTATTATTATTATTATTATTATTATTATTGGCCCTGTCGCCAGTTCGATTCCCGTCGGTGCCACCAGTATTTTCATTGAACATACCGATCCGTCTGGACCAGTATTTTCATTGAACATACCGGCCCGTCTGGAAGTGTTGGAACTGCCCTTGCGGGGGTGTCATTAGAGCTTATCGTCAATTCTTCGTACTCCCCTCACGGGTGAGACGATGGAGGCGCATGTGCAGAAATGCATCAGCCATTGACAGAGAAGCACTATTATTATTATTATTATTATTATTATTATTATTATTATTATTATTATTATTATTATTATTATTATTATTATTATTATTATTAGGGAGTACATAGGCAATTGGTTCTTTTCAATAGGCTGATTGGTATAAAGCTCCTAGAGCAATGTTCTATACCGTCACTTCCTTTATTCCACCGATTGGTGTGGAGACTTTCCTTATGGAATGGAGGACTGGATGCACATGGCCTTTTGGCTCAGCAATTGGCAGGAGATACATTATTATTATTATTATTATTATTATTTGGACACCGTGATAGCCCAGTGGTCAAGTTCTACCATCTGGGCCCTGTCGCCAGTTCGATTCCCGTCGGTGCCACCAGTATTTTCATTGAACATACCGGTCTATTTCTGGACCAGTATTTTCATTAAACATACCGGCCCGTCTGGAAGTGTTGGAACTGCCCTTGCGGGGGCGTCATTAGAGCTTATCGTCAATTCTTCGTACTCCCCGTGAGACGATGGAGGCGCATGTGCAGAAATGCATCAGCCATTGACAGAGAAGCAC
This sequence comes from Paulinella micropora, assembly GCA_019918135.1. Classification (NCBI taxonomy): domain Eukaryota; phylum Cercozoa; class Imbricatea; order Euglyphida; family Paulinellidae; genus Paulinella; species Paulinella micropora. The sequence goes on from WBZZ01002082.1 coordinate 45,014, forward strand.
TATTATTATTATTATTATTATTATTATTATTATTATTATTATTATTATTATTATTATTATTATAGTATTATTAATAGTAGCTGTGTAGGCACAGATAGGTAAATATGTGCTACTTTATTAATACCCCGTGTCGGTCCAGACACAATAAGAGATTGTTCATATTAATAACACTCTTAACCGGATGATGATTATATTACTAAAAAGGTCCGTTACCCTTTTTAGGTCAGAATATATTATCGTTAGACCGGACAACGGGAAATGGCTGGTGTTTGCCTTGGTTGTTTTTGGGCTTCGCTAGTCCCACATTTTCCCACCATCTTTGATGTTTATTTATATAAGTGAAGAAGATTGGATTACTGGCGAAGTTGTTGAATTTGGTTGAGTAAAAGGATAGGCATCAATAAATATATTCTTTTGACATCGAACTGGCAAAAGTGGAGTACCATACCTGTTTTCTTTTACGCCAAGTTTGACACTTCGCTATCCCTATTCTTTGCAACGTATAAATAAGGAGACAGTATCCATAGCACAAGATAGATAGAGGAATACGGGGAGGGGAGGACGTGTGTGTTCTGTTCCTATTTGCTCACTTCTGCCAATTATAAAGGCTAGAACGTGTGGCAAACAGACACGTACGACTCAATCTCTGTTGACACCTACACACACCCACCCACTATCTCCTCCTCCCGCACAATACAACCAATCGTATACACAGTGTGAGGACATAAAAGAGAGATAGGAGAGAAGGGTAGAGTGTAGGTGGTTGGGTGGCAAGGGGAGCAAACGTATACGACAGTAACGAACTCCCACACACACACCTACAAACCACGTCATATCCTCTATCCATCATCCGAAACAGACTGCACAGACAAACCAATTTGTCTTCAAACAACAACACTCACTTGTTCTGTCATTTCTTGCCCACTCCCAAGCATCCAAAGTGCACAAGGGAGTAGAAAGCAGACATAGACGGACAGAAAACAGAAAACGAGTGCTGTGCACCAAAGTCTGATTGTGCAAACTAGCTCATACTCAGTCCCTCCATTGCAGCCAATTTGCAGGAGGTAGGGAGGCTAGTTAGTGGGAATATAGGCCAAGACAAAAGGAGATAGAGCGACGTCAGCCAGACATTTCATTTGTTCATTTTTGGCGATTCCAATTTCGTCGAAAATTTCAAGCAACAAATCACTCTCCTACCTCCACACTCCACTTCCTCCTCACCCACCTATATCCAACAGGTCACCTAGGGTCAGGGAAAGGATTTCACAGCAGTGCTCCTATTGTGGCTCACCAAGGAGTCTTTACCTACTTCGCACTCGGTAGGTTCGTTCTACCACACACACACACAGAACTTCCTAAGCTGAAAAAGGAAACTAAGGAGTCCCAACCAGGGATTGGACACCCTACCGAGGGTTCCAAACGATACGAAAGGCTAGCTCCCTAATCCTTTTCACCTTCCTATTGGGAAAAGGGGCCATCACTTCTGACTATTTCAGAAGTATCGTTTCCTCCCTACCTATCAGTTACGGAGTCGTGCTTGTAATTGTAGGGTGCCCCAGTTCCAATACAACTGGCAAGTGTTTCGCAAGGCGTGAGGTTCCCCTACCAAAGGGGGGTGAGTAATCTCAAACCTATCTACACTCATCCTATCACTTGCTTACACACGCACACCGAAAAAAAAAAATAATAATAATAACAGTAGCAACTGTCTCTAAACAGACAACGAACGAACCAACACCTACCGACCAAGCCACACGCTGCTTACAAATCAAGACTGCCAACAGCTGACGTCTTGCCCAAAAATAAGCTGCTGACACTCCAAACAAGACGTCTGCCAGACGACGCCTTGTCCCACACACAATAGTTTCGCTCCGCCGAGCCGTGACAACTTTCTACTTATAAACATGATCGGGCGCAACTTTTTCTCCTCATCTTCCTGCTGTAAGACTGCGCCGATCGCGAACTTTGATGCGTCTGTGTCGACTACGAATTGCTTCGAAAAGTCGGGCATCATCAGCACGAGTCCGCCATCCTTCGGATCTTTATAGATGAGATCTTTGAGCGTGTTGTACGCTTCTAAGGCTTCATCATCCCACTTCTCAAAATCACCGAAGTCGATCATTCTCTCCAACTTAGCCCGAGTTGCACCCCAATTGGGAATGAACTGGCTGTAATATTGCGCCATCGCAAGAAATGAGTGCAGCTCTGTGCGATCCTTCGGCCTCTGCCTGCTCATGATCTCCTCCCTCTTCTCTTTGGATATCGCGACTCTATTGTAAGAGATTTCGTACCCCAAATATGTCACACTTGTCTTTGCGAGTTGACATTTCTTCAAATTACATTTCAGGCCAAATAGTTTGATACGCCTGAAAATGTCTGTTAGATGGTCGATGTGCTCTTCCATTGTATTGGAGTACACGATAATAACATCGATGTAACAAAATGCGTACTCTCCCGCCTTCTGTCCTCTTCTCCTCATGAAACCTCCCTCTGTCTGGTCATTATATTTGCTACTCAGCATGCTTTGCATCGCTTTCTGAAAGACCCGGGGCCTGTTTGAGTCCCATCGGAAGCACTTTCCACTGATATATCTCCATTCCTACTACAAATGCAGTCAGCCATCTGGGCTTTTCATCCAGTGGAATTTGCCAGAAGCCATTCTTCAGATCAAGACTGAGTATAGCTTGGCGTTCCGCAATACTCGCCTTCCTTCTTCAAGAGTAAGTAATGGATTTCGTTCCTCCTCTAAAATTTTATTGACGCGGGCATAGTTAACCGTTAAGCGCCATTCTCCTCCCGGTTTAGGCACCAGTCTCGGTTGGGAAACTATTGGAGATGTCGATCTCTCAATGAAATCCTCATCGAGTAACTGTCGTGCTTGTTCTTCTGCGATCTTTGCTTCATGTATACTCAGATTTGCCCGTCGTGCCGCCGGGGAAGGCTCAGCACCTGGTATTTTACAAATAACCGCGGTGAAGTCTTCCGGCTTGACACCTCCCGCTTGAGGTGGGTCAAAAATCGTTTTGTTCGCCTTCAATCTCTCTTTCAAAACCTCTTTCTCCTTCTCCGTACCTGCTCCTCCTGCCAATTTCTCGTCTATCGCCGCCTTAAACTCCTCCTCTGACATTCTCTTGTGATGCTTGAGGGGTGCTCTGTCCTCCTCCAAGCCCAACTCTTCTTCTGATATATCGTCCATTCCCGTTTTTTCATATGTGGCAGTGTCTGGTTCGTCGTCCTCCGCCAGACCTACCAACATATCTATTAATCTCGCATATTGCAACGGAGCTTTTCGGGTGTAGAAACCATCGAAGCATGTGAATGCTTGAGGAATCAATTTCAACTTGTCCTGGTCTCTGAGCTTCCGCTTGTATGCACTGCTCTGCTCACGAGTCCCGAGACGACAAGCCACCACTAAGTGTTGCTTCCGTGAGGGCACCGGTATCGGATGATCAATAAGCCGGTCCCGTATCTCCTGCGCCCATATCGCCTTCTTACGGGAGTATGACCGTATATGGTTTATTATTTTCAAAAAGAGTGCGCAGGCACTTTTTCACTTCTGTCAGTGAGCGCGGCCACGTAGGCTCGTCACCCCAGAATTCGGTAATAAAGCTTTTAATATCTTCTGCTGGGATATCAGGGAGTCGTCCCCTTCTCCTCGGTATAAACTCCTGTCTGTCCTTCTCTTCCACCTTTACGTGAAAGCAATACCCGTTGGTAATATATACATCGGCCCCTGCTCCTTCTTCAAATCTCGCCAGCGATGGGCACCTTTTTCCCATGCATATAATCTCCTCTTTCCTCTTTTCAATGAGATCGTCTATCGACTTTTTATCCCATTGTGTAGGGACTGTGGCCGTATAGACCTCCGCCTCTCTCTTGTCTGACAGGGTTGAACCATCTTTAAACAACGCGTCCGTTGGCATATATGCCTCATATGCGTGTGTAATGGCCACCTGTTTCCCTTCCGATGCTACCCCTAGGTGTAGGGCCTCATATGAGTCAATAGCATGGAGAGAGTCGACAGTATATTCTTTTGGCTGTACGCCGTATATGACTCTTTTGGCGGCGCAATCAACCACTACGTTCATTGTCGCCAGTTGGTCGTACGACAAAAGAACAGATCCGTGGTATTCGGGGACAACGTACAAGTCCACTCGATATACTCGTCCTGATTTCAATTTAAAATTTAGAGTGATGATGCCCGTTATATCCGTCCGACTACTAACTCCTTTCAAGGTGCCCGATGATTTTTTCATATTAGTTTCTAACCACGCATGGTGTTTCGTAGTAATTTTCGGCCGACAATATTAATATTCGCCATAGTATCATTACCAACGTTTATAAAGGTATTTAATGTTTCACAAAAAAAGGTTTGTATAGCATAAAGCGTCTGGCCGGTGACTTTTTAAGGCCAATACAAGGAGCTTGTGTTCTAAAATCTGTATCCTTTTCTCGAGGTTCGCCTCCTCCTCCCTTTCTGCCGTTTTTGTAATGTCTGTTTGGGTATTGTTCACAGGCGAAGGATGATTGTCCTTGCTTTCTCTGTTTGAGACCGTGAGAAGAGGTTGATGTCCTCCATCCTCCTTGTCTATTGTCTGTCTCGGCAAGTTGATAAGATTGATTGCCGGTTCTATTCTTACTTTCTTCGGCTGTGGCTGCGACAGGCCCGCCTGCTTTCTCTTTGCCAGCGCTTGACTCGCCTACCTATTAGCGGCATGCACTGTTTGTTGTCGTGATGGGTGTACTGGTATTGTATTACCTTTGAGTTGGCCTGTGGCCTGCTGTGGGCTCTTAGACGCACTGGTACCCTTGGTTGGGACCTGCACAACGGTGTATCGTGCAATGTTTGTTGTTCTGTTTTCTCCCTCCTTCTCTAGTCATTGAACTACCTCAAATCTGTTACCTGAGTCGGCATCAGTGTCGGTAGTGGTTGCGCCTGATGTCGCATAGGCCTGTGGTGCTGAGGAACTCGAGCTTGAGCTCGAGCCGTCTGCCCAGCCCCCATCTCTGTGGTACGGGCGCTCTGCGCTGCCGTATCCACCTCGGCCAACCCATCTTCCTCCTCCTCTACCTTGAAATACACCTCTTCCTCCTCCTCTTCTCACAAATCCTCTCTCTCCCCCGCGAGTGTATGTGCCTCGTGCGAAAGGGGCTCCTCCTCCTCGACTGATTCCTCTCCCTCCTCCTCTTCCTCGTGTTCCACCTCTTCCTCTACTTGCGGCTTCTATGGCTGCCGTCTTCTGATCATCTCTAGCGAAAAGAGAATTGATCGCGTCAGCTACTTCGTGGTCATGGTCCGCGACATCCTGTAATTTCCACCCCTGATCATTGCGCAGTCGGCGCAGAACGGCGACGGTGTTGATTTCGTCCGACCGTACGTTCTTGAGGAGTGTGTTTCGGATGCGGGTGTCCTCGACATCGTGGTTGTACGGGCATTTTTTATTTGTGTGTTTGAAGCATTGTGCCCGTGCCCACCAACGAATACAAGGTGTGTTAGCTTCACGACTGTTCTCTCTTGGCCGCTTTCCAAGAGATCGTTGCGTATGTGCGGCTTGCGGTTGAGCAGAAGCCGATGCAGAACCGATCGAGGATGCTGTCTGGCTGTCGAGTCTCTGACAAGCGGTCATTACTTCGGTCGACAACATTTTTGGGCTCACGGCCTTAGTCGTGGCCTCAAAGACGCTCATCTCCAAAAAGTTCAAGTGCTTTACCTTGTCGAAGGTTTTGCAGTCTTGCATGAGCAGTGTGAGCTTATTTTTGTTGTAGACGTGCAAAGCACTGAGGAAATATAGGAGTATGGCTTTGTGGTTATAAAAGAGAGTGTACTGGGTGCTCACATTTGTTAAGATAGATGCAAGCTGAGTGAACGACTGCAACTGCTCCGATACTAAGTCGAAAATTTCAAACCCAATCAATGTGCCCGTGCACAAGTGTATCCACTTGCCTTAAAGTATCGAATGAGGGCAGCAGTACAACTCATCTCTGCATGTCCACCTTTCCTTGCTAGCTCCTCCTCTCCTCTGTACTTCTCGTAAGTTATACGATCAAAGCCAGCTCCAAGGAGGGATCGATCACAGAGATGTTCTAGGACTTCATACTCCTGCTCCACTTTTGCTGGAAGCATCTGTCCATCTCATTGAGCTTAGTCATGAGGGTCTTCTCTGTGTCAGCCTCATTGGCAGTGATAGCATAGAGCTTAAGGCCCCCTCCCCCAATTTTGATTTTAGCTAGGGCTGCCTGCAGCGCCTGCTTTTTCTTCTGGGAGTCAGTCAAGTTAATTACTGTCACTCCCCCTTGGGGTCCTCCTCCTGTGGGTCCTCCTCCTGCTTTTTTGGGAGCTGGGTTAGATGTGGTAGGTGGAGCCGTTGGCTGTGGAGCCACCCGTGCTACTGCCATTGCCACAGCTATCTTCTCCTTCTGCTCCTTCTCCTCTTTCTGTCTCGTCTCTTCTTCTTTCACCTGTCGTGCTAGATGAGTCACGAACTGTGCACGCCCTGTGGCACTAGAGAGGAAGTGTGCCTTTTCTCTCATGGAAGACTTATCAGCTCTGTTATTATTTGGGATTGTTGTGAGAGGGCCTTTAAATGAGTGTGATTCTTCGTGTGGGCCCATTGCTTCCATGTTGGTTTTTGCTCCTTCCCCTCGAAGAGGCCCTTATGGAGTTGTGTGAGGCGTTCAAGCACCTGACAAGACTGGTCAACCTCCTCGTAAACAGGATGTTGCCTTGTGTTGTCTTCAGGGCTTTGTACATCTCGTTGTGAGCCCGTGTGAAGGCAGTTACAAAAGCCTCAAGGGCAAACTCAATGCCACTTTGGTTTCTACCTTCGAACTTTCTCTCTAGATTCTTGATATCAGTGGGGACACCACAGACAGACAGCCATGCTGCAGTTGTGCGTTTATTTTTCCACTGTATGATTGTGCGTTCATGAAATTCCGCAACGAGCACAGAAGCGTAGATTGTTGCAGATATATCGTATATGTCGCACAGTGTAAGAGTGTCGCCATATTTGATATCCTGCAATGGCACTCTTTCTTCCTCAAACCTCACTTTGTTGAAGAGAGGCTTCGCAAGGCAGGGAATTTCGATCAGGAGGTTGCTTTGACCTTGTCCTGGTCTATTCCTTTTCTCGTAAGGAATGTAAATGTGTGTTTTATAATAGGTTGGGTAGTTAAGGAAGAAGGACTCTTCATCATCATATGTAGCTAACTGTTCCCATGTATTTGGGACATTCTGGCCAACATCCTCCATGCCCTCTCTCTCTGCCTCTGTCAGTGGAGAGCCTCAAGTCTGACATGCACTCGCTTCTTGTGCATCGCCCCCCCCCCCCCCTGTCGACTCTACATCTGCTGTATACGTATACTCCTCTCTCTCCTCTCCATCTCTATCCACCCTCTCTTCTGAGTACTGAGTCTCCTGCTACTCTCCTCCTCACTAGGACCATAATCAGTTGGTGTCACACCATCCTGCTCATTCTCGTCTTCCATCTTATGTTATGATAGTCTAGTCTGCTTTTTTTTTTTTTCTTATCACTCTATGCAACCTTCTTCTCCTTCTTCCTTTTCTCTGTTGAAATAGTTATGTGGCGTCAGTCCCTACACAGAGATAACGATAGTTTGGTCAAAAGAGCTGTTTTGTGGAAGTCAGTCTGTCGTCGAACAGTGCTTCGATACTTGTCTTGCTCTTGTGTGAGAGATGTGCAATTTCCTCTTGTTTCTGCAGAGAAAATGCAAGGAAAATGGTTCAGAACAGAGAGTGGGAGTGCTTTGCTCGTTTCTCCTCTGTCTGTGTGTCTGTTTGATGTTTGTTTCGCACTTGTCCTACTTAGCTTTATGCAAGCAGCAAGAGGGAGTCGAGTAGGTGTGGTCTAGTCTTTTTAAGGAGTTAATTGCTTTGCGGTTCGTGTAGAGGTTAGTGGGGTTCTTGGCGGTGAAGCCAAGTGTCCGGTCACAATATTAATATAGAGACAAGTCTGAACAGTGCAGAGACAATCTTTAATTAGTCATTGCCCTTTGAGAAAGGAAGGAAAAGTGACACGTCACTACTAAAAACTGGAACTACACTTCAGACATTCCAGAAAATAAGATGAAATACTTAATAAAGGCAATAGTATGGAAATACTAAAATTCAGGACTGAAATTAAGTAATAGTGACAAAAAGGCAATTGATTGTATCCGTCTAACTTAGGATAAAATTATTAGTACTACTTGACTAAAACTGAATTAATAATTCTAATTCTATGAGATAACGCACCCCCCGAAATCCAAATTTCATAGCAGCGAAGTTAGGAAAATGGATTTCCAATAGGATAATCTCATTAGAATTATTATTGTTGTCCATGGCTCTAGGACGGCTCATAATTCAGCAATATGTTCAAGTAACACATATATAGTTAACATATGAAGCAAAAGCAACAAACAACGCAAAATCAATCATATATCTGACAGTGTAACAAAACCAAACAGTACACAATGTATAGTATGATTGCTAACTTTAGGAAAAATTTGGTATGAGGATCAGAAAGGGCAGCCCAAGTGCCGATCAACTCCCTCATTCGTCATCTCCTCGTATGTATAGGAAAAGAAAAAGAATTAAAAATGACAAAGACATATTAGACGCTCTCCACAGTCACTAGCTCTCACGCTTACTAGATTGCTCACGCTATCACACACCCCCCGAGCTCTATGACCATATGCTATCATAATCATTACATAAGTCGCTCACAATCATCAATTCTATCTTTATTAGTTCTTCATGCTCTCTAATGACTAGTTATGTTCTAACTATCAACGTAAACTGAAATAGTGCAGGTAGCTAGTCTGAACTACTCACTCAACGTTAGATCAAAGAATAAGCAAATGAATAACTATATGCAGATAAAATCATGCAATGCAAGCAAAAATGTAAGATAAATGATAAAAGGAACATAATGAGTCAACACACAACGCATTGGGGTACTGAGCATAGTAATAAGTGACTGCATGTATAATATTGCCATAAAATAAGCGAAACACGCAACACGACAACATTAACATATCCATCTCAATAAGTCTATTCTCTGTCAGTAAAATCACCGCCTCCGCTCAGCCTACCATCGCACTCTAGGCTTTACGGGCTACTAGCTAATTTGACTTCGCCTGTCAACAGCTAATATCTCTATGACTAACATCATCAGCTATTGCTATATTCGCTGTAGCTATGCACCCCCCCCATCTCTATACACAACTATTACTGCTGGCCAAGTATGTATGAGTTACAACATCGACAAAGCTATGAGTAAAACGACAACGTCATACAAACAGACATCGATAATGATAACACATTGAAAAATATGTTCCGCAGCATATATATATAGTGTGAATGAGGGTAATGTGTATGGTGTAACAAATATACGTCGCAGATGACAAATGTATACCACGCACATTAAAACAAACAACTACAAATAACAATAGCATAGAAAATGCTTAAGTCACAACGCAAGGTCACTGGGCATGAAAAACTCTCGTGCTTCTCTCTCGCGCACTCACACTCGTTCTCTTTACGCCCTCACCACCAAATCACTTGCACTAGCGCTCATCACACGCGATCGCTCGCCCTCGCATGCTTCTCACTCGCGCTCTCTCGTCCTCACTTGCCTTGCTCGCTCGCACTTTTGTGCTCACTCGCGCTCGCCTTTCTCACACTACTCACCCCCCTCTTTACCTCCTATACTTGCTAAGGTGGTAAAAATATATATATGTGCATGGTCATGAAGCCATTAACATAAACGACAACAACAATCAAGATATGACGCAGTTATCACGCAAATACTCCATCAAAACCAATCATAAGTGTCATATAAAAGGGATAAGAGTAAAGCAAATCATCCACAAGCAGCAAGCTTACACATAATACAAAACAAGTGATACGACAAACAAATGGCACTATGGCACGAAAACACTGTAGACACTGTCGACTCTCGATGCTACTAGGAACACTCTGTCCTACTATGAGCTCAACCTACTAATAAAAAGGCAGGAATACTCTCTCCTCTCGGCCGTACTCTCTAATGCGGGCTTCACACCCTCGACGAAAAACCTGTGGGGAATATCCTCTCACCTGTCTCTCATGGTGTGGTGCTCTCAGGCGGGTTACCCTAGGACTCACACTCTGGAGCCCTAGCCCTTACCTCTAAGCATACCCTCTCTCTGACTAGTCACTACGTCGTGCCTGTCTATGAAAGAACAGAAATGGCATGAGAACACTACGCTCCCACACACTCACTAGCTTTACGTGACACGAGAATTTCCGGAAGGCGCTGCACATCGCTACGTGAACGCGGTATTCTTCTAACCATGTACTTCAAAATTCAAAAATCACTAGTTTCACGCCTAGCAAATCCATCATTCTGCGGTAATCCCTAGAAGATACTCACATTGTCAGAGATGCACACACTACGCTCGACAACATCACCTCTATGTCGCTCACGATACACGCACACAGCATATATCGTTTTACCCTCACGCATGTTATACGCAAACGTAATATACGCACATGTTATACGCAAACGTAATATATGCACATGTTATACGCAAACGTAATATACGTGGAACACGACATAATCACAAATATGTGTCACGAATTGGTTGTTCGTAACACTCAACCATACATTGACGGCACTCATACCATGTGTCCAGAAGACAGGGACAACATAGGTTATACTCGTCAGATGAACACAAGGAAAGGTCAAAGACATACAATGATACATATGAAGACTCACACGAATGCGTATGTGACACATGTACCAAGGTGGACAAATAGAATAAATATGTGAACACGAATCAAACTCATGCATCCACGCACAACTGATTCAAACATCCACAGCACTAACGCAACATCAAAGCGCTCATTATTCTCTCTCATGAGACACTAATCCTTTCAGCTTAGCTAGCACATCACACACTCTTAGCCGCAATAATGCCAAACTCTCTCGAGCACTCTTCTAGCGACCAATCACTGACTCGCTCTGTGCTAACTTAGCCTACTATCTCTGTACTGTCACTCCTCTACCTCATCTCTGTCCTCACTCTCGTCGCCGCCTCATAGCACATATCACATTACATGTCATGCGTTTGGTCAACACGTAGTTCAAACTAAGACAAGTCGCACAAGTCATATGGGCATACAGGATGAAAAGAGAAAATGAAACTCTACAAACCCATTCATGCAGTCACACACAATTTATACAACATCTCGTCAGAACATAAGTAAAAACAATCGAAAAACGACTCTGTGTTATCTCACACTCCCTATTACCGGTTATCGACTTGACAGGATGTACTAACTTGATGTCATGGGTTCCTAGCTAAGTCTCTAGTCGACCCGCTATCCAAGACTATCGTGTTCTTCCTGTCTCTCCCCCCCTTCCCACCTAACACTAGTGCATAGTTCTGTTTGCTATTCTGGTGTTTTGATGGTGCTGGGGCTAATGGTTGGTGGACCATTTATGACCAAACAATTATAACGATAGACGACACGCATGCTTGGCACAGTTATCTAACCATGACACCACACACCATGCACTCGGCTATGAAACAACACAAGAAAACAAGGACAACATGTAAACACAAAGAAAACAAAAACGCAACGCACGTACAATGCATTCGTAAGTGTCATACATGCAACACAATCAAAATGATAGAGAGACACGGATCATACATCGCACACATCCGTACAGCACAAAATCACACAACACACTACTACAATTCAGCACGACAACAATGAATTCAATCACAGTCGCTCTTCTCTCTCCTTCGTCAGCTCTACTCACGACCGCTGACAATGTATCTCCTCTCTCTATAAGCTAAAAGCTATACTCGCGTCCTACGCACACCATCACGCTATCTGCTCGTCATTTATGGTGCATGCACGCATTAATCTCACGCAGGCTTACTATCTCTCTCATGCTGATCACTCTCCACAGACAGTCCACAAAGGTGTAACATCACACGCACACACTACTCGACACTAATCGACACATCAGGGTCTGTTGAAATGTACGTAAAATACGTGCTAAATCGCCACAAAAACATGTCATCTCTCATGGCATCCCTCAACCCTAACAACTTCTTTCGCCCCTCGGCTCTTATATGTGCCTTAGTCTCTGGGGTCATCCTAACGGGCACTCTAAAGAATGGCCTACTCAATGGCTCTTTTCAAATGCTCCTTAGCTCTTTTCGAGAGAGAACCTACACTAATCACACACGAAGTGAGACGCTACTCTATCCCACTCTTCTATCCGTTCTCAATCTCTCATTAAACTGAACTATTCTGTTATTATCTGTCTATCCATTAGACGTAAGAGAAGAGAAAGAAAAATTATTCGACTGCTGACATCATCTAGCTGAATGTACGTATGTGTCTACCTTGACCCCTTCGACCTTACGCTAACTCCTACTGGTAAGGAGGGATAAATGTGGGCTTCTTTGCCCTTTTAACGTTCACTACTTTCGCTGTCAGTAACAGCGCTGTCACGATCGAGGTCATGGTAGCCACTCTTCATCAGAGCAATACACTTTTAAATCCAGTGGACTTTCTGCCACTCTGCTCTGATATCTCTGTATCTCTGTATCTCTGTACTCACCTTTTCGCTAGGCGAGGCTTTTCCTCCGGGCAAGACTGTTCTGTCCTCAGTTGTAAAATTGTCAGGTATAGATGTATTGAGAAACTGTCTCTGTCTCGTTGTGCAGACTGAACCCCGAGCCATTCAAGGCTTCATAACCTTTAAGCAGTTAATTGCTTTGCGGTTCGTGTAGAGGTTAGTGGGGTTCTTGGCGGTGAAGCGTGTCCGGTCACAATATTAGACTAATATTAATATAGAGACAAGTCTAAACAGTGCAGAGACAATCTTTAATTAGTCATTGCCCTTTGAGAAAGGAAGGAAAAGTGACACGTCACTAATCAAAACTGGAACTACACTTCAGACATTCCAGAAAATAAGATGAAATACTTAATAAAGGCAATAGTATGGAAATACTAAAATTTAGGACTGAAATTAAGTAATAGTGACAAAAAGGCAATTGATTGTATCCGTCTAACTTAGGATAAAATTATTAGAACTACTTGACTAAAACTGAATTAATAATTCTAATTCTATGTGAATAGCGCTGGTGTCTTGTAGAAAAGCACACAGAAGCGACTGAAATGTGCACAAGTGCTAAAGGTTATGACAGCTTGTGACAAATTGATTGCTTGTTTGTGAGTTTTTTGTTTGAGAATGAGTAGGAGTGTTTGTTTTCGTCTGATGTCTGTGCGACAGATCAGCGAAAAATAAATTTGTGCTTATCTGATGTCTGTACGACAGATCAGAAAAGAAATCAACCTTTAGCTAGGGACTCCAAATGTACTATCACCAACGATAGCTCAATGAAAGAGTAATTCGGTAATATAACCAAACACAGTTCTCAAAAAGAGAATGATGTCTCGTTATATTAGCTCAGTGACGCAAAGACAAAAAGCAGCCAAAAGACCATGATCAAATTGGCATTTTCAGACGTGTCCAGCCAGACGAAATCTATAATTAAGTTTTTACATGATAATTCGGAGGTTGATGTTCACATAATTACCAAGTGTCCAATGCGCTCTCTCTCTCTCCTCTCTCTCTCTCTCTCTTTTTTTTTTCACAAAAAACTTTTAATATATAATAGATACTTGCTTTTCTGTATCTCTTGATACCACTTCAAATTTTCTCTTACGCTTTCCACTTATCACTACTAGTGGCAAGTATTTTCTTATTAAAAGTGTTTGCTTGAAAAAAATGAAACATGATCAGATGTGATTCAGAGGCAAGGTCAATAAGCTTGTAAATGCATGAAAGTACTTGATTAGACATACGCTAATATTCATATCGGCGGACGACTCAAGTTTTCGCGTGCATAAGGAAGTAACTTACTAAACATCAGTGGCAACGGACGTGTCATCTAATTACGATCCAACTTCCACATTGCCAGGCCTCCACCGCGCCCACGAGCTGCTAACCAATTCTTTCCCCGAGCTATCAGAGCAAAGAAAGGCATTTTCTGCTCTGAGGGTTTGTCAATATTTCTCGTTACAAGCACACGTCCGAAAAACTTTATGTCCAACTTCGAAAAATAAAACATCAGCAGAGGACGCTTTCCTCTGAAGAATCCTTCGCCGGTAAAGCGCATCTCAAGGGCTCCCAGGTTGACAGCATTACTGACTGCAAACGGCATCGCCCCTTGACCGGGCTGGATCTCGAGACGTGCACCCACAGCACGCAGCAGCAGACTGCTGAACGAGTTGGGCTGCGCGCCTTGTTTTGGCCAGACTTCCTGCAGTTGCCAGTTGCCCAAGCAGTCGGCGATAGTTAGGCCTGTACCGCGCGTGCGCACTGCTGCCTCGCGAGACAACAACTCCGGTCCCGTCGGTGTCTCGTCTTCTACAACCACAACAAGCAGTCAAGGAAAGAAGTCATGGCCGAGCACGAAAGATCACAGCAACAAGAAAGAGCTTCCATGTGAGACAAACGAACGCATCTGACACGAGCAGTTACGGATTTTTACGGGCGAGGCGGTGGCGTCTGACGTCTCCTACACGTCACAACACTGGTGATTGCAAGCAGGGGCAACCAGGTCAGCTGACAGGACAACAGGGGAGCCCATATGACATTCAAGCAAAAGCAAACACAAAAATTTCAACACATCGTGCCTGTGATAGATCAAGGTAGCATAGGGCGTCTTGTCCCATGCCGTTTTGTTTAACGGCCCTAACTTGTCCGACAAACACGTTTGGACCTCTTCCTTCCTGTGCACAGAGAAGGCAGGCATGACCATCTGCCCATGACAGGATTATTAGACTAGAAGAGAAGGCACCTGTTGTGACTTTTGAACAAACGTGCTACCACGCTGTTGCCAGACTACCTCCCGCCAGCACAGAAGGTGCCCGCGCAACATGTCCACTGCAAACACCAACATTATCATTACTGTATTAACAATCATCATCATTATCAACAACAGCAGCAGCAACAACAACAATAATAACAACAACAACAACAACAACAACAACAACAACAACAACAGCAACAACAACAACAACAACAACAACAACAGCAACAACAAGGGCAAGAACGACGACAACGATAAAAGCGAAGGCGAAAAAAACGACGATAATAATGATAACAACGACATCGACAATATCAAAGAGAAGAAGAAGAAGAAGAAGAAGAAGAAGAAGAAGAAGAAGAAGAAGAAGAAGAAGGAAGGAAGGAAGAAAGAAAGAAAGAAAGAAAAAAGAAAGAAAGAAAGAAAGAAGGAAGGAAAGAAGGAAGGAATGAATGAAAGAAAGAAAGAAGAAAGAAGAAAGAAAGAAAAAAGGAAGGAAGGAAGGAAGAAGAAAGAAAAAGAAAGAAAGAAAGAAAGAAAGAAAGAAGAAGAAGAAGAAGAAGAAGAAGAAGAAGAAGAAGAACAACAACAACAACAACAAGAAGAAGAAGACCAAGAAGACCAAGAAGACCAAGAAGACCAAGAAGAAGAAGAAGAATAATAATAATAATAATAATAATAATAGTGCTTCTCTGTCAATGGCTGATGCATTTCTGCACATGCGCCTCCATCGTCTCACCCGTGAGGGGAGTACGAAGAATTGACGATAAGCTCTAATGACACCCCCGCAAGGGCAGTTCCAACACTTCCAGACGGGCCGGTATGTTCAATGAAAATACTGGTCCAGAAATAGACCGGTATGTTCAATGAAAATACTGGTGGCACCGACGGGAATCGAACTGGCGACAGGGCCCAGATGGTAGAACTTGACCACTGGGCTATCACGGTGTCCATAATAATAATAATAATAATAATAATAATAATAATAATAATAATAATAATAATAATAATAATAATAATAATAATAATAACAACAAGAAGAACAAGAACAACAAGAAGAACAAGAAGAAGAAGAAGAAGAAGAAGAAGAAGAAGAAGAAGAAGAAGAAGAAGAAGAAGAAGAAGAAGAAGAAGAAGAAGAAGAAGAAGAAGAAGAAGAAGAAGAAGAAGAAGAAGAAGAAGAAGAAGAAGAAGAAGAAGAAGAAGAAGAAGAAGAAGATTTGTTAATATTGAAATGTTTTTGTAAAAATTTACATATATATATACATATATATATACATATATATATACATATATATATACATATATATATACATATATATATGTCATATATATATGCATATATATACAAATACATATGTATATGTATATATTTAAAGCCTTTTTTCTTCTATGTCCTCTATTTTCTTCAATTACATCCTTTGTTACCAACAACAACAACAACAACAACAACAACAACAAAATTAAAACCTTTCTTACTGTTAAGAGAGGGAGAGAGAGTGTGTGTATGTGTGTGTGTGAGAGAGAGAGAGAGTGAGAAAGAGAGAGAGAGAGAGAGAGAGAGAGAGAGAGAGAGAGAGAGAAAGAAAGAAAGAAAGAAAGAAAGAAAGAAAGAAAGAAAGTACTAAAGAACTAAATATCGAAGTGAAAAAATATTACATGGGGGGCAGGGAAGGGAAGGCAGCGATGAAAAAGCGATGGATAAGCAGCTCCACCTGCTTCCTCGGTGGGAATGACGACTCCGTTGGGCCCCGCGATGGATCCATATAGCCGAGCCTCCTCCTTTGAGGCACTACAAAAACCCCGGAAAATGAAAAGAAAAAAGGGAGAAACAGAAGAACAGGCCGAAAGAATGGAAGAAAAAGATGAAGGGGGGAAAGGAATGACTCCTGCATCCATTCTGCCATCCACTCAGCTGGTTTCCCGTGCGTGAACACGCATGCGCTTCTTGCTTGGTCCACAAGTGTGAGCGCAGCAGTGCCCTGTAGCGGTCCCGGCACTCCAGGCCGCACCAAAACTCTAGCCAGGCCTGTGTTCACATAACTGGTGCAAGGAAATCTAAAGAAACTGAAAAGGTACCATCTTTGGGTTCAACATCACTTGCTGAAGCCTCTGAACTGAACAGGTGGAGTATTCTTCCCACTTGATGCGTCGCCAGCCCTCCAAGACCCAGCAGTGATAGCGACACTAAACCTACAGGAGTGGATTAATTGCTCGATGCAAACACAGTGCATGCAAAACACGGATGAATGCAAAAACCAGCTACGTTGCGGAAGTTGGCTGCTCTGGAATCAGATTCTTCTGTCATCAACGCGTAGTCCCATCCAGAAGACAATGAACCCATGTTTGGGTGCAAATCGTTTCCTGTAACTGCAGTCCGAGTGCAGATACGGTTGTTCTGGTGGGTGGTGACTTTGAGGTGCCAGTGACAAATGGGAAAGGCGTCATTTCACAAATATCAGTGGTGGGCCGTAAGGGAGACTGAAAAGTGAACGCTGCAGTGTTAATTACGGTAATAAATTAAGCAATAGTTCCCGCTCCAAAATTTTAAACATTACAAAGACAACCCCTTCACCCTCAGATTTGATTTTTTGCTCTAGCACAAAAGTGCTTAGAGCAAATTTTACTGTTGTTTTTTTAATTTGGGAAATCGAGATGTCAGCTGCAGCTGGACAAAGGACCCCAAGGCCTACTAGGAAGCGCAGAGCTCAACATGGTGATGACGACAACAAGACAAGCGCAGCCAGCAGCAGCAGCGGCAACAACGGAGGCGGCCCTGCATTCGGTGGGGGAAACGTGACTACTTCAACTACTTTTGCTGCTACATCGAGTACTAGTCTGCCGGCCACTGGGCTTCCCGCGACTGGCTCGAGCGGTGCTGGAGCAGGTGGAAGCACTGGTAACACCCCACCATCTGCATCTGCTTCACCACTCAATCTGTCAACATATTTGGAGCACCATCGCTACACCAGCAGCAGACCGTGATAGGGCAAGGTACGACGACTACGACGACTGCTGCCACTATTCCACCTCGCGATCGCACCGACACCGGCTGCCACCACTACACTGGGCTGGACGCAAGTACGAGGGCAAGTATTGGAGATATGCTGCGCAACGCACTTAGGGAGGAGACGCGGGCGGTCACTGGTGACTTCGCGAGGCTGACTGACAAGGTGCAGGGGATGATCCAAGCTACCAAGCAGGAATCGAGCCAGCGCGACTCGAAGCTGATCGACAAGCCATCACACCGCCGTTACTTCGTCGTGGCGAAGATAATTTTGCAGATTCTGGAGAGCAACGACTATGTGCGAAACAACGAGAAGTTGGCGGACGCTATCTCTATGGCGAACGCGCTGGCCACACTGGCTATGGATATGGGTGACCCAAACCTAATACAGGTGGAAGACGCCGATGCCAAGATGCTACTGGTGGGTAAAAAGCTAGTGATTGCGGACGAAGTGGCCCCGTACCTGGAGCCGATTCGCCCTACTACGACCAACTCGAGGGCGACCGACCCGCGTATACGTGGTGGACGTCAGAACCGTGGGGCATGCCATATCTGCGGATCCAACCAGCACTGGGCGAGAAGCTGCCCTCAGGGTTCGTACGGCGCGAACACTGTACAAGGGCAGAACCAGCAGCAGCATGGCCAACAGCAGCAACCGCTGGCGTGGCAAAGTGTCCCCGGTTTCATGCCTCCGCAGCAAGGAGCAGCACCAGGGCCGCAAATCCAGTACGTGGCTCAACCTACACAATGCATCTTTACGCTTGCGCCCGCCATGCAGACCGCATACACCGCACAGCCCGCACGTACAGCCGTCATTTGCACTCACTGCAACAAACGCGGCCACACCGCCGAGCACTGCTGGATTTTGAATCCGAGCCTGCGCCCACAGCGTTCTAGCAACTGAGCTGTTACAGCCAATCGAAAGTAAAATTGTCAAACGACGTTTCACGCGCATGACCGGCACTACACAGCGCAACACGCGCATGACTCACATCACGCTGTCACTGACTTAGGCTCGTTTTGTTATGTCATTAAATAGATTTTATTTATTTCATTTGTTTATTTTATTATTATTATTATTATTATTATTTTTTTCTTTCTCAAATTTTGTTCGGCAACACGCCCCTGCATTTTACTAGATTCCCTTAAAGATGGTACTTGTCACACGGCATCACGCCCCGATGGAATTAATATTATTGCGTCCGGCAAACGATTCTATTTTCATACTTCATCGCGTGATTTATTAATAGTACTGATTCGCGATCTTGCTGTGTTATGATAGACAGCAACGGGTCCTCTTGCAAGGAAAGATTTCTGACTTCCTCCCTCACAAGGCACCGAAGTCCAAAGTATTTAAAGAATACTCTCAGGACATGGTGTGCGTATGGTGCAAGAAGATTGGTCATCTGGCATATTTTTGCCCATCAAGGCAGACAGTGCCGACACCAGCGGAGGAGGTATCATACGTATCCTGGCTTTTGACAACACCACAAGTAGCTGTCGAACAGTATAGCTCGGGCTCGTTAGAGGAGGTCAAGCAGAAGATCTTGACGATGGGTGAGACATACGATAGAGGCAACCCGTGGGCAGACTCAAAGGAACCGGCACATGCAGTCAAGGCAAGGCTTGGGTTCTGGAAGGCAATAGGGGTGGACGCAGTGGTGCTATCATGGCTCGCATATGGTGTAGAACTCAGATTTGAGCGTGAGCCTCCAGCGACCGATTTTATGAACCACCCAAGTTACTTCGAGAACATTGCATTCGTCGACGACCAAATTGACGACATGCTTACCCGTGGAGATGCAGTAGAAGTGAAGAGGGAGGAATGCATCATGATCGAGCCTCTCCAAGTGCTGGCTGACCCAGCGGGACTCAAGAAGACGAAGCTCTGCACTGACAAACGGTTCAGTAATTCCTTCCAAGCCAAGGCTCCTTTCACAATGGAGACGCTGGAAAAGGACATTCAGATGGTACTCGACGGAGACAGCGACACAAAGATGTTCGTGGTGGATCTGCAACGCGCGTTTTATTCCATTCCGCTTGCTAGGAAAAGTACACCATACTCTGCCTTCAGACACAGGAGCAAAACCTATCAGAACAAGACGCTACTATATGGGTTCTGTTTTGCGCCGTTTTGGTTTGGGAAGATCATGAGGGTCGTCGTGAAGCTGATAAGGACCTTGAACTTGCCATCCATGCAATATGCAGACGACTTCCTATTCGCTGTCAAATTCCTACGCACCAACGATGGCATAACTACGTTCATCAAGACGCTGTTTGCCTACCTTGGTCTTCCCACTTCCGAGAAGACGCAGTGGGAACCCTTGGACGAGGTACAATACTTGGGATACGTCATCAACAGCAAGGACTTGTGGATGGGAGTGCCGAACGACAAGATGGAAAGACTACTCAAGTCTATCCTCCAGCTCCTGGCGGACGTGCATTCCGCACAAGGGGCTTCGGTCCAGCAACTGCACTCAACTGCATCTTCGTTGATCAGTCTCAAGCTGGCGCTCTCCAACGCACAGCTGATGACTCGAGAAATGATGGTGACTGTCAACGCAGCCAACAGAATCGATAGGAGAAGCGTCACTACACAGAGCGGGTCAGAACTAAGCCAAGAACTGCAGTACTGGCTTCACATCCTGAGGGATCCTACCAAATGCAGACGTGCAATATTTCAACCTCGACAGGACGTCGAGTTGAGGGTGGATGCAGGCGAGTTCGCGGTTGGGGGCCATGTGCTTGAAGAAGACGTAACAATCCCTCTACCATCTGAATTGATCGGTAATTCGTCGACGGAACGAGAGCTCTGGGCTGCGACTGTGATACCTCTCCATTTCAGATCCATCCTTCAGAATCGTAATACAGTCCTCACTGTGTTCGACTCAGCTAACGCAGTCATAGACCTGCAAAAAGGTGGGTCCAAGCGACCACACCTCACACGTCTCTGCAAGATGGTGGACGACGTATATACAGGACAGCTCAACATACGAAACAAACTTTGGGGCTGGGTCGAGAGAGCTAACAACACGAGGGCAGACAGAAACTCCAAGGCGCTGACCGCAGGCTTGACAAACCTGACTGTCCATCCAGATGTCATGGGAAGGCTTATCATACGTTGGCGCCTAGAGGACCGCGATGTTTGGGCACCAAATTTCGGACAAATAGGGCAGTCAGTCCTTCTTGCCATGAAATCCCGCAAAAGGGTTGCATTTGTCCTTCCGCATTGGCCAGCCAGACCTTGGTGGCCACAGATTCTAGAACATGCAAGAGATTCATTTAGTCTGCCACCCGCATCATACACTCTAGCTCCAACGTGGCACAAACACCCATATCACGTGCACAGACCATCATGGCACATGCTTGCAGTGCTGTTTGATTTTACTCATTAAAATAATTTTACGCCCTGCAGGGACAGCAATACTAGATGACGACGAGATAGCGATCTGGGCAAGCCAAGCGGGCCGGAGAGACACCACAATGGAAACATACAAAGCTTCCCTCCGGCAATTCCTCAAGTGGTGCGTGCAGCACGGGCGTATCTTCTTTCCTGCCTCAGACAAAACGATTGCACACTATTTGAAATATATGTCGGAGAGTGGGTATGCACAGTCAACAATCACTGGCTACCTGGCTGCAATTAAATCCCAATACGCACTGCACACTAGTAACGACCCGACCGAGAGTCTGCTAGTGCAATTGGCCAAACAGAGAGCGGTAGCAGAAGCTGTACCGGGGAGAGAGGGGAAATACCCCTTATTGAGGGACGACCTGCTCAAGATACTACAATTACCATTGGTGACATGGAGGGACTGCAGAGATGCTACGTTAATATTACTGCAGTGGATCTCAATTGCGCGCGTCAGTAACATTGTAGCATTGAAGGTATCGGACATCATGTTCCACCATACCATCATCGGGAACAGCCCGTGCGAGTACATGGTACTCAGGTTCGAGAAATTGAAAAACGCGGAAGGCGAGAAGCTTGTCTTTATCGGCCAAGGGAACCAATCATTCTGCGTTGTCATGTGGGTCAGAGCATACCTCAAATACATAAAGGACACGTTCAAGGATTCATTCACCGACAGCTCTCCTCTTTTCTTCAAGCTATCTGGCAACGCATTGGGACCCCATCAAGTCTCTTGAAAAAGAAAGTTGCTGCAATTGGATTGGATCCAGCGATATACGCATCCCATTCAAATAGAATCGGGTCCGCGACTGAAGCGGCTCGTTTGGGAATGAGAATCTACGCAATAAGAAGGCAAGGACTGTGGTCAGACAAAAGTTCGTGCGTGTACAAATACCTGCGTGACATAAGCTTGGAAAGCAAGCTAACAATCACACGCGTCTTACAGACCGGCAACGTAATCAACTAAATCGACCCTCTCTTACGCGAAAGCGGGTTTTTTATGACTATCACGTGTCAGTTAATGATGGCGCACAGTATTGTCTGCATTGGAAGAGCATAAACATTTTTTTTAGTAAATATTGATTTGGAAACACACTAGATTGACATACAGCTTGCGGATTTAAATCGTGTTGGGACGATATGATGTAAAACTGTAACCCTGCCTATATATACTATTGTATAAGCACTACCACTTGCTACTGTAACTGATAGAGTAGTATTGTGTGCCAAGTGTCAACCATTGCAAAAGAAAGTCATATACAGTCCCCTACTTTTTAGTTTAATACGTTTTACAAACATAACAGAGACAGGTCGATCATAGAAAAACGGGTGCTGCGTCGGTTCGACACTATCAGTATGTCCTTACATCCATATCATAAGAGAATCAACACCAAAAACGTAGGTGCTGACAGCATTTTGAAAAAACATGCAATTGTTTGCAAGAAAACGCTAAACATTACAATATAAAACGACAACTACATACTATTAATTATTATTCTTACTAGAACAACTTACGATGGTAAGGACACTATGATACATGTAATCGACTTCCAGCGACTTGACATCGGAGTTATTATCAATCACACGACAACTGCACACAAATCTGTGCATTTTGACATCAAGAAGGATACAAACCCAACCAGAAGAAGGAAATTAGAGAGCTACACTCACGTAGACATGCACACTGGCAAACAGACACAAAAGGAAAAAGAGACGAAACACAGAATATAGGCTCATAGCAGACAGCGATACGACAGAGACGGAGACACACAATTGTTGTGGAGGCGGAGGTCGGTATGGATCTGGTGGCTCTGCGAAAGAGGACAGCCCCCCCCTCCGCTATGCGGACCTACAGCACACATGCAGTGACTGTGGTAACAAGGTCGCACTGGAAAGAACAGCGATACTGATGATGAAGCAGTCGTTCGACCACATAAACACTCCCATAAAGGAAAGTTATGCAAGATGCACCAAAAATCTTAGGTCAGCAGACCGCCGTTACGTTTGCAAAACCGCCGTTACGTTGAGATCGCCTATATGCTGTAAACTACTTCCTTTTTGCCAAATGATTGTGGCATGATTCGGGAAAAATAAGGCAATCAGACTGGGAAGGTCGGAAAAATTTGGCATTTGCAGTCAGAGGTCTTTACTGGACCTAGGAGAGAGGGGAGAAGCTCATGTTGTGTGTGCTGTGAAATGAGGTTTTTGCCAGCTTGCGCAGCAAAAGCGTCATTTCACAAATATCAGTGGGTGGGCCGTAAGGGAGACTGAAAAGTGAACGCTGCAGTGTTAATTACGGTAATAAATTAAGCGGGAACTATTGTTCCCGCTCCAAAATTTTAAACATTACAAAGACAACCCCTTCACCCTCAGATTTGATTTTTCGCTCTAGCACAAAAGTGCTTAGAGCAAATTTTACGGTTGTTTTTTTTAATAATTCCACCCACCCACCCATCTTTTATATGTCTTTTCGCTTGGGTGGTGGTGGTGAGAAAAGGGTGGAAAGCAAAACACACACACACATTACACCACACACATATACATCATTATAGCATAATCACGCCTCATGCCTACCATCTTCAAGCATATTCATGCACATCATCATACATATAACGACATGCACCACCTAGGTCTTCTGTTTTAAAAAACAAAGACCTAGGAGAGAGGGGAGAAGCTCATGTTGTGTGTGCTGTGAAATGAGGTTTTTGCCAGCTTGCGCAGCAAAAGCGCGACATTTGGCAAGGGCGCGAAAAATCGACCAAATTTTTTCCCTTGGAAAAAAGGGTAGATGTAGGAAAGAACAGACCGTCTGTGAGCTATACTGCACCTTTGCTCGAGGTTGTTGGTGGGATCGAAAGCTCTGCTAAGGGACTGTTTGTTGGGGCAAGGGCTTTGGCAAAACTCAGTCGTCTCGCAGCATTCTTTTCTGCCGGAAATCAGAGGCTCGAAATGGAGGGCAGCGAGCTTAGTGGTCGTGTTTGTTTGCTGTTCGACCTGGGACACAGCATGTTTTGAGACAGAACGATAGTCTAGGCGCCTCTTGATGTCTGTACGCCGTGACTATGTAATTTCCTGGCTTGCCTGTGTTTTTTTCGAGGCTGTATCACAACCTGCTTGGTCTGTTGTTTGCGACTGACTGACCACCTTTCTCCTTGCGCTGTCTGCGTGCATTTCCCCACGTCCCACAGCATGCCATGCAACTACCCAGATCTAGCACAATAGCTTGCCCTAAGATTGATGTCTGCAACACGGCCCTACACCTTGGTAGAGATGCACAGCTTCTCTGCTGCCGAGTTCTGCACATGTTGAATAGACAGTGCAAGCTTGCGTCCTTCCCCGTGCAACCACGCACACACAAACATGTCAGATCGATAGAATAGACCCAGGAGACGTGTCTTGTCATGTACCTTGCGCCGGGTTAGAGCTCATCAGTACAGAAAGCAGCCCAAACTTGCACTCCAGATTTCTAGCCAGTAGAGGCTCGGGCCAGTATCACACGTGATTGTCTTCCACACCCCCTCTAGACCACATCTCACGACATGTTTTCAAAGCCTGTACTTGGGCCATGCAACTTGTACCTTTCCAGCTCCATCTGTTAACTTTCTGGGGAGTGCCAGACGCGCTTCTAGACTATCGTGGGGTGCAGAACTTTCAAATTCATCCTCTTTACTCACTATTTTTGTCATACACGTGCGCTACACACAAACTAAATGCATGTTCTTTCATCCAGCAAAAAGGCAGACTGGCATATCATATTTGCAGCCCCCGCGGTGGATGTCATTATGCATGTGTGCATGTGTGTATGTATTTATGTTTTTGTGCGTGCATGAATGTATGTATCTATGCGCGTATGCGTACGTATGTATGCATGCGTATGTATGTGTATTTCTGTGTATGCATGTGTGCATGTGTGCATTGTATGTGTTCTATGTGTGTTGAACTTGTTTTTTTTTTTTTTTTTCCACTGATCAATGTTTAATATTTGAAGACTACCTATGCATACATACATAAATGCCGTAAATAAATACATACATACACTACATATCCTACACACTCTGACATAAATACGTACACATTACAAACAAGCATGCATACTTACACTGCATTCATTCATGCGTACAATATACATACATACATACATGCATGCAAGCATGAATACATGCATGCATACATAAGTACAAACATAATAATTAAAATTCTAAGTTTCTGGAGAAAAAAAAAAAGTTGAAACATTTGTGTCAAAGGTCAAGGGTGGCCACAGCGTACTTTATACAGCTAACGTGTCTGTAATATTTGATATGGAATGATTGATCATAGGTTGATAGGCTCTTTTAATAATCCTATTTGATCGTAGCTATCGGTATTAGTACCATGTGCGGCGTGGCTGTATTGAAATTATTACTAATATCGATAAGTAGATAGATTTTTAAACATTAGTGTTTATAATACTGTACTATCCGGTGTTGCCTAATCAAGAAACTTTTTTTAATTTTGACGATTACACTTCTGTCGGTTTTACTGAACTTGCCGCAATAGATTCTTCTCGATAAAATTTCAATACAAGTGCAGAAATTCAAAATCATATGACAATTTTTATTGAATACAATACTCAGGCGGAGCTTCGAGACTCACTACGCCAAACATTCACAAGTTCATGTGATAAATACAGGCTTGTCCACAATGACATATATTCATAAAGGAGGCGCCTCATAAATATATTCATACAAACTTACAATTACATACACATACATACATTCACTGCAAGCCGCCTGCCGGAGCATACATACATGCATGCATGCATGCATGCATGAACATATGCAGGCATACATACGTACTGCGGCCACCGACGCTGATGCAGACGCCGACGCCGGCGCAGACGACCACGACAGAAGCGAAGGTGAAGACGAAGAGGAAGATCTATACGAAGATGAAGACGAAGAAGACAGCGGAGGAAGGCTGCCAGAATTACCAATCGACACCACCAGGGGCTTCAGGACTTTGCGAATACCTGGGTGTGTCAATCCCTTCATTCGTTTTTTGCCTTTGCCCTTCGCACTTTTCTCTTCCTCTCTGATTGCTTCCACAGTCTCGAGATAAGGAACCCTGCGATTTTTTTTCCTTCTTATGGCATCTTGCAGCAGGACCAAAGCGTTGCAGGATTCCCTCGCTTTCCTGTTCACACATACCATGATTGCAAATTAGAACAAAGAATAAAATTGTAAATAAATCTCGATAGTGTGTGTGTGTGTGAGTGGAGCAGAGAAGGGGGGGGGGGAGGGAGGGAGAGAGAGAGAGAGAGAGAAAGAGAGAGAAAGAAAGAGAGACAAAGAGGAAGGAGGAAGCATTCAAGCGAGAGAGTGAATTGTTACTTTTACTGAAATCATCATTGACTTAGCCTCTCGCTCTTCTCGTTTTGCAGCGAATGCTTCTTGGCAGAGCTGTCGACCAGTCTCTATACATACATAAAAATTCAATACAGATACATCAGTTCATCCATCCATCCATACACAAGCACTGTCAGACATAAAAGCAGTTATGCATTCATACATACATGAATATATGTATATTTATATACATACATACATACATACATGCATACATTCATTCATACCTGCATCAATCTTTGTTGCCAGTGTCTCAGAAGACCAGGAACCAGAATCCCCAGAAAGTTTCAATGCATCCGCAAAAATCTTCACTTTGCCCCTGAAAATATGAATGCATGTACATTGTATGTATGTATGTATGTATGCATGTATGTATCATTGTATCATTGTATTTTTGTATATGTATGTAAATATGTATGTATGTGTGTATATGTATGTATGTATTATGTACTTCATCATGGCTCCTTCTGGCTTGATCATCGCGAGTTCCTTTTCTCGCTTCTTTGCTTTTTCGATGATCATCTCCTGTTGCTTTTCCTACGTATAAATGTATAAATGTATGTATGCATATATATGTACGTATACGTATACGTATATATATATATACATGTATATATGTATATATGTATGTATGTATGTATGCATGTATATGTATTGATGTATTATATTTAATTCACCTTATTCTCTATATTCATTTTGGTAACGATTGCAACCAGGTAGTTTTTGCATGCCTTTCCAGACTTCTTAATTTTTGCTGCCGCAACACAGCGTCTCACCTGTATACATCATTAATATATTACTAGCATT
>WBZZ01002082.1:75000-88645 GCA_019918135.1 Paulinella micropora
TCTCTCTCTCTCTCTTTCTCTCTCTCTCTCGCTCTCTCTCTCTCTCATATTCATTTTTCATATTCAATTTTCAGATTCTTTTTTATATTCATTTTTCATATTCATTTTTCACATTCATTTTTCATATTCATTTTTCATATTTATTTTCCATATTCATTTTTTATATTTATTTTTCATCTTTATTTTTCATATTCATTTTTCATATTCATTTTTCATATTCATTTTTCATATTCATTTTTCATATTCATTTTTCATATTCATTTTTCATATTCATTTTTCATATTCATTTTTCGCACTCATTTTTCATATTCATTTTTCGCACTCATTTTTCCTATTCATTTTTCATATTCATTTTTCCTATTCATTTTTCACATTCATTTTTCACATTCATTTTTCACATTCATTTTTCATATTCATTTTTCATATTCATTTTTCATATTCATTTTTCATATTCATTTTTCATATTCATTTTTCATATTCATTTTTCATATTCATTTTTTATATTCATTTTTCACATTCATTTTTCATATTCATTTTTCATATTCATTTTTCATATTCATTTTCATATTCATTTTTCACATTCATTTTTCATATTCATGTTCCATATTCATTTTTCACATTCATTTTTTATATTCATTTTCCTCATTTATTTTTCATATTCATTTTTCATATTCAATTTTCACATTCATTTTTTATATTCATTTTCATATTCATTTTTTATATTCATTTTTCATATTCATTTTTCATATTCATTTTTCATATTCATTTTTCATATTCATTTTTCATATTCATTTTTCAAATTCATTTTTCACATTCATTTTTCATATTCATTTTATTCATTTTTCATATTTATTTTTCACATTCATTTTTCACATTCATTTTTCACATTCATTTTATACTGAATTGCACATCGTCTTGTATATATAACCACATAGATCTTGAACATGTTTTTACTAGAATGTGACGTACTGGAAGGCGTGGTACTGGTTGGGAAAGTTGCAAGGAGCACATCCAGGTCCACCGCTTGACTGGTCCACGGACCGATATCCAGTGCATGAACCAAAAACTTTTTAAACGTAATTTGCATATATTTTTACAGGACTCCATGGTGGGCATCGTTATCAAACACTCACACCCGAAGCCCAAATCGCCTTGGAATGGAGCGTGTTTCTTCTATGGGAAGCAGGAAGTGCAAATAATCTGCTCTCTCTCTCCTCTCTCTCCTCACTCCTCACTTCTCTCCTCTCTCTCTCCCCTCTCTCTCTCTCTCCTCTCTCTCTCTCTCTCTCTCGCTCTTGCTCTCCATCTATCTATCGGGGGTGCCCATCTCCAGCCCGCTACCCAGTCAGTGACACCCTTGGGTGACGGAGTGGAATGGATGCCTATGTCCTCAGATATGCAGTGCTAAAAGGTCAAACATATCTAATTCTATCTATCTATCTATCTATCTATCTATCTATCTATCTATCTATCTATGCATCCAACTACCAGCGAAGTCTTGCTGACAGGTTTAAATATTTCTTGCAAATCCAAATCTTCAAGACGTAGAGATCGTCCGGATTCTCAAGTACGAACTCGGATGGACCTGGCTTGACGACGGGACCGCTGGTGCAGCAGTCAAGAGGATCGAGCGCATTCGAAAGGATACCCTCCATTACTTTCTCAACATGGCATCTATTACTTCCCCCTTGAAATACACTGTCCGCAACATTCTGCGAATGTACGGGTATGTAGATTGGGTGGCGGAAGTAGATCCTGCGCGCTTGAAATTTCTTGACGAAGCTTCTTTCAGGAATTATGATTTATACCGGCGTCGGAACTGCCGGTCAGCGCGGGGAACTCGGGTGCATATGCTAGCATCTCTTGTACATGGTTTATTCTTTTGATTTTGAGCCCCCCCCCCCCTCCTTCTTGGTTTTCTAATTTTCTTTCTTTCAAAAACATTTCCTGTTTTTTTTCCTCCTCATTTAACTATGATAACTGTTTCCCTTCGAAAGTTTATATCATCGCTAAATATCAGATTCTGAGTCTTGACACATTATTTGTTTTTGGTTGATCTTTTAGGTCGTACTGGGAAGGGACATGTCTGAGCATGTCGATGTAACATACAGTGTTACTTACCTGACGTCGTTGGTTCATCCACGAGGGGGTGCACTGCTTTCCGTTAGGTTGGGTAGCAATAATGCTGTTGATTTTTTGAATAGCATTCTGGATGCCATAGCGAACGGTCTTCTGGTGGCGGGTGATAACCTGGTGCTTGTCCGCTCCTGCATGCTCTTTTGCCTGCCCTCGGTATCTCGCTTGTCTTTCTGCCGGCGTACTCGCCTGAATTCAATCCGTGCGAGTTGGTGTTTTCGAATGTCAAAGAATTTATGCGGGCTCATCGAGGAAATGAAAGTTTTTTGACTGAGATCTATAGGGGGTTTGCAAATGCAACCAGTTTAGAATCAGTGGCGGCGCAGTACGGACACTGCATTCCATGATATTTATTAATATTCATATTAATAGTAATAGTTGACGAAGCAAATCACACAACTGTCCTTTCCACTAAGTCTCTCTGCCTACGTTATACCAGATCCTGCCTCGCCCTATTTAACTATCTGGATTCTACCTGCCTACCTACTTGCCTGCTGTCCTTTATATTGTATTAATAACAGGCTAAGTTATCAATAGTAGTAATATTAATAAGACTCGTGACAGACGTTGATTACACTATATGATTATTTTTTTTACTTAACAGAGTTTCAATGCTTAACTTGACGGGAGTCTAAAACTTCAAAGTATATATTAATAAGTGAAAGTGAATAAATCCTAGTCACAACCAAAGCTTGCGAACTTCATCTCAACTGCCGGTTCGATTTCAAAGTAAGCGGCGGGTATCCGAACAAAAACTAATTGTTTCATTCAAAACTTAAAAACTCAGAGAAAACTAAATTTTCAACCAAAACTAAAAAACTGACTCAAAACAGAAAAATCATTTTTTTTTCACTTGAATGTCGCTAGCAGTATATATACATATATATAGGATGTATTATAGAGATAAGAGATGCATGCGTTTTCGCTTTTCTTTATTAATATTAGAGGGAGGTGAGAACCTTGTTCTAGATACGGCCCCTCCCCCCTCTCTCTCTCTCTCTTTTTCTTTCTCTTTTTCTCTTTTTCTCTCTCTTTCTCTCTTTTCTCTCTCTCTCTCTCTCTCTCTTTCCCTTCCCCTTTTCCTTCCCATCTCCCCCTTTCCTGTTCTCCTTTTCTCTCTCTTTCTCTTTCTGCACTTGTAGTAGAAGGTTGCTCGTTTAACTTATAGTAGAAGGACGCTCGTTTAAGCGTGAAGTAAGAGGGCGCTCGTTTAATACTAAAACAGAGGGACGCTCGTTTTTAAGTTTTGGCCCACCACTCCACACCCTTCTTGCAAACCCTCCCACCCTCCTGTTTGCAATTAAGTCTGCGACGCGACCGTGAGTGGAATAGTACATGTTAATTTTGTGCGGCTGCGCCAGTTCACGTAGATAGCGCATAGCCGTAGTTCATCTAAAGGTTTTCCACTTGTCACGATCACGTTTCAGCGCAGAGTGACTGAGACTTCATTTTTGTCCAACTGCTTCGGCTTGCCCGTTCGGGCATTTGTCTCTACGCTCTATAGTAATATTAAAGTTAGGTTCGTTCACTTTCATGATTATGTTTCCCGGTTTAGTTTTAACCAGAATCGATGGATCGGGCAAACAAGTTTTGGTGAAGAAGGATATGATGTTAAACACACGGGTGCCGGTCAACATCATGTCAACGGGAAATATGGACCACAATCATCACCGGTCTATCATACACCAGAACGGGCAACTAATAATCCTTAAGCGCTAGCACCCCATAAGGATCAAAGAGAGTGACGTGATCGTCAGGGGGAGAATGACACCCGGTATGCTATATCGCTGTGATAACGAACACGACAAGCTCCTTAACATCAGCGTTACGACCCCAAAGTGAGAGAGAGAAAGAAGAAGACGGGGTAAGCGGGGCGGGAGGCCCCAAAGAGAGAGAAAAAGAGAGCAAAGAAGAGAGAGTAAGTGAGAATAAGGAAGCTAGAGGCGGCGTTTTATATGCCATGTATCCCGAGAAAGGCAAACAGGGTAAACCGATTGACATTTATGTCATACATCAGTGTAGCGGTCATAAGGCATTACCAAAGACCTCTGCATTAGGCAATGCAATGGGAAGGAAAGTGACAGGAAACGAAGATAAAGTTAGATTTTGCGAAGCCTGTATGATGGGGAAAGCCAAAGTGTTGCACCGATTTAAGGTCAATAAGATTAGGAGAACCAGCTACCCTAGTGAGATTTTACATGTAGATACTTCCGGACCATGGGCAGTCA
The DNA here is from genome assembly GCA_019918135.1 of Paulinella micropora. NCBI lineage: Eukaryota > Cercozoa > Imbricatea > Euglyphida > Paulinellidae > Paulinella > Paulinella micropora. Next base: position 79,365 of record WBZZ01002082.1, read on the forward strand.
TGTCAATTCACGGAAAGTACTATAAGTTTTGCGTAACATATGATTACTCAGAGTATATCAAGGATTTTTACTTACAATATAAGAATGAGTTCGTAGATTGTCTAAAGCAAGCTGTAGCATGGTTCGAAAGGCAGACAGGTAGGAAAGTCAGACAGATCACTTGCGATAACGAGTTCGATGTACCAACTGAAGTCATTGAGTGGTGGAAACCACTTGAATTCATTTGAAAGACGAGTGCCCCAGGTGACAAGGATTGCAATCCTATTGCTGAGAAGGTTAATGATATCACAGCCGGACCAGCCCGAGCCATGCGATATGAGGCTAACTTGCCTCCACAGTTCTGGCGGCTGAAATGGAGCACACAGCCACAACCTCGCATAACATTCTACCAGCCACGACTGGACCTAGGAAAGGCACTTCGCCTTTTGAGCAATCTGACGGAATAAATAAATATAAATATCCCGGTTGAACTTGAACTCAAAGTACAGTTGATATCCGGAAAGGACCACTTCGTGGTTCACAGGAAATGCTAGATCTGAATTGCTTTAATGGTAACAACAAGAATAGATTAAGGTAATCGCAAGACTAATAATAAAGCAATATATGAGTGTCACTCTAACAGATTATAGTACGAACAACCAATAATATGGAAATAATACCGAACATCAGGGATTGGATGCCAATATGTAAATGCTGACTGACCGACCGGATTATTTGGATGACTGATTTACTATATAACAGTACAACCGCACTATCTGCTCCCCCTAACACCAGGCAGTATGAGTAATCGTAAGAACTGTGACAGATATCCCAGATATGATAAACGAAAAACAAAAAGTTATTACCGACAACCTAATAATGAATAATAATCAGTAACGATGATTAATATTATTATCTTTGTCATGAAGTCGCGAACGTAAAGAATGGTTACTTGCCAAAGTTGATGTTAAAAGTCCCCTTACGGATCTGATCCCTTTTGCGTTCGAATGACTTTTTCGCACAGGCTTAGTGTTAAGATCTGCCATGTTATTGGCATCATCGGTTGATACTACCTTAACTAAGCCCTTCTTCACGGCTTCGTTGATGTATGCCATTTAGACTCCCAAGTGCCTCTGACGACGTGTAAAAATACGATTGTTAGCCCCCAACACAGTCGCAGCGTTGTCCACCGCAATGATAGGCACCTCAGTCATGAAGCCCTCCAATAGTTTGTTACCCTCATCGACCGGGATCTGCTTAAGTAAGTTCGCAATACCCATCACACGTTGAATACAACGGAAGAGACCCCTCGATTCCGCCTCATTAGTTGAGGTCGCAACTTGACGCTGCTTGCTTGTGTCAGAGTCAATGATGCCATTAGCAAGCACAACCACTCCCCCCGACCTCGACTTAGTTTCTGCTTCCATCGCAAACGAGGAGTCGGACCAGCAGACCAGGTTACGGTTGCCATTGGATGAATAGTGCAGCCCCTGCTCAGCCTGCCCTATTATATAACGAAAGAGTTGTTCCGCCCCCAGAGAGTCAAACTCCGCTGGCTTAGACTGCAGTTCAGCCAGGTGCGACAATGGGGCCACAATCTCCCATAGCACACATCGCACCCATCCCAGATCGCCACATATCTTCATCGGCGAATACTTCTCGAACTCAGAAGCACGACGCTGTACTCCTGTAGATGGTAGCCACGGAACCGACACCGGCGTGCAAGGTTTTCCGTCGGACCTCGGGTACTTACGGATGAGATCTATGATATATTCTCGAACAGTGACGTGAGTGTGAAACACCCCCTCGTCATCAACGTACTGCCACACCTCACGACCCAGTACACCTTCATGGGTTTGCAGATCTTGACAGTACCTTGCCTCTCCCGTAGGCGACCACAAAACCAGTCAGAGTATTTGGGGCTTGGAGGCGCCAAGGCATAGTCATCCACATGAGCCACCGCCAGCACCGTCTTCCTAGTTTTCGGATCGATCGCCAAAAAAGGCACTCATCATAGAGATTGGCCTTCATTCCCACACTCTCGTAGAACGGCAACACACACCGGCTGTGATAGAGATGGCCCGAGTCACGTAATCCATTCACCCCAGCCCATGCCTCGAAGTAATGATCCTTCGGTATGTACTCGACCGGCATTCGAAGATAAACCGGAGTGTCACGTCTGGCATTCAGAAAAGCCGATTCATCATCACCCGTTTCAAGAAAGACACGCTGCAGCGTAGCCAACGCAAAGATAGTTCGAATAGCAAGCTCACTCGGCGTCGGAATGACGACCTCCCCGCAGTCAGCCCCCTTGCGAGGATGTGACCTGGGATGCGTCGTTGCAAAACATCTTTGGGTGAAGGGGGCTACAGAAAAAACACCAGCCAGTCAGTCTTCTTCTCTGTTCACTTGTGCTTGAAGATGTCTTGTTTGCATTGTGTCTGTGTTAGAAATTTTTTAGTTGTTTGACTACTTTGATTGAAATGTGTGGTCTCGTTTGAAAAAAATTCATGTGCTTTTCCCCGTTTTTGCGATTGAAAAAACAGTTTGAATTCCATTTTTGATTGCAAAACAAGTACTAAAACAGCTGAACAAGAAGTGCTCCAAGCGGACTTGTGTAATGCCCCCAACGATAGCTCGTAAAAAAGTCGGTAATACAACCAAACACAGTCCTCAAAAGATGAGAATGATGTCTCGTTATATTAGCTCAGTGAAGCCAAAAAGGAAAACGGCAACAGGCCAGGAATAAAAATGGCATCAGGTCCAATCCGGACAAATAATACTGAAAAGCAAGCTGGTGCACCTGTCACCAGGAAAAGGTATTTTTACCGGCTATCCGGGGGGTGATGCCTATAGTACCCCCTCCCGATTTTATGACGGAAATAGCATTTTCGTCATACACCTTCTGATTTCTTTCTGCAAATAGTATGCGCTATGGAGTCATGCCACACAGCGCATCGACCCACGGATAGACGCTAAATGACGATAAATATATCCTCATACGGCACGTCAAAGCGGATTCTCTAGCCTTTCTTGTAAATTTTGAACTCCTTCCCCTCAATTTCTTTTTTTTTCCGGCAGTATGTCAAGAACAAACGTACTATTAATAAAAAAATACAAGCAACGTGGTGCTGTAGTACGATTCCCCCTTTGATCTCCTCCTTAGCAACGTGGTGCTGTAGTACGATTCCCCCTTTGATCTCCTCCTTCTTCTTATCATTATCATTATTATTATTATTATTCACAGGGAGATCGTAAGTACATTGTCTTTTTTAATGACATACCCTTGTATAAGGCGGATATCCTATGATATAGTATTAGGGGGCCAGTCCTAATAGCTATATCCGAAGTCGAGGTGTATGTACCCGACCCTGCGATATACCGACACAAGTAGAGATTGACCGTGCTCAGGTACGACAGTATATGATCACAGTATATAATCTATCGTAAAAAATAATTTAATGAAAGTTTCAGAGAACATTTCATTTTCGAGAACATCATCCCAGGACTTGGAAAGGGTCATACCCGGGAACACCATCGCTCAATACACTAGCGATCCCCGTATACGGTGTAGTATCATCGTCGATTGACCTTTCGCACTCGTATGTTGCGATCGAATGCCAAGTTATATCACTGAGTCTTTTTAATATTCATATTGATAACTGATGATGCATGATCAAATCATGATACGCCGTGGGCAATCAATCAGTTTATTTGAGACTCATAAAGAAAAATAGTTTCTTTGTCACTGCCTTCGTCGTCTGGCGCGGATTTCTTTGCCTGGTGGAGGACCACCAACAGTCAGATCGAACTTTGACTGTTCGAGAATGTCCCAGATCTTATTAGGGATTCCGCCCAACGATAATTCAAAAGGGACATCAAGCACTCCTCTTGGCAGTGTTTCAATGGTCCACGCAGTGTAATCCTTGTCTCTGGGAGTAATTGTATCATCCCATGTCTCGAGACTTTTTGCGTCTTTATATACTGGCAGATAATGTCTTGCCTTTGGATCCTCAACCGGGTCCATACTTCTCCAGAACTGGAGTATCGGTTGTACTATCTTTGCGGCTAATGATATTTTGAGTGTCCGTGTGACACGCATCTGTCGTGGGACCGCCACGACCCGCATCAAGTATAAGTCTGAGAGAGTGTCATCAGCGACATGTTGTTCCGCTGGTCTCATCAGATAGAAAACATTTTTCACCCATGCGATGGTTGCTATCGCATCGCCTTCCTTCCATCGCTCATGGACAATCTCAACGTTGCCCGCGTTTGGGTCAGTGTCCGTCCCCTCCTCCTCCTGGTGGACGTCCTTTGATCTCATCGACCTCATCGCCTTCCTCGGTTGGTCGTTGATAAGATCATTCCGCGCTCTCCTTAGCTGCGCCTCTGTGATCTTCTCCTTCTTCCGCTATGCTCTCGCGGAGACTTAGACTGAGTCCCCACCGCGCTTATGCGGTCAGTCTTCTCCTTACTGTCCACCTCACCCTCCTCCTTCTCAGCTATCGGTGCCCGATAAGCATCGTCTTGGTCTATGCCAGCCTCCTTGTGGATGGGCGGCACCTCTTTGAAATCATCTTTCATCCGTTTTAACGCCTCCTCAACGGATTCATCTTCCAGTAAGAAGGGATCATACTTAATCAGCCTTCGTATATTCACAATTTGCACCTTCCCTCTACCCCTGATCTTGTAATTCAGAGGTCCCGTCTGTTCCATAATCTGATAAGGTCCTTTCCAGTGAGTGAACAGCTTAGAGCTGACTCCCTTCGGGACTTGAGGATGGTACAATAGTACAATATCCCCGACCTGGAACTTGATCTGATCCAAGTGCGCTTGTCGCACCCCTTCTGCATCAGTCTTTCGGCGCTCCGCCTCTCTATGCGCCCTGACTATTTGTTCCGCCTCCATCTTCACTCTAAGTCTCATCCCAAACAACTCATCCGCATCCGCCCAAGTGTCTTTTGGGTGAAGGAGCGAAGTCGGGATATCAGGCTCACGCCCATATACTAACTGATATGGCGAGATTGAGCTCTTCGAGCCTCCTAACGCCGTAGAGGGTAGACAGTTCATTGCAAACGCAAATGATGGTGCTGCCTCGACCCATGCTCTTTGATTCTCCTTCTTCGTGCAATACATCTTTAGCGAGGCTTTGAGGGGTCTGTGTACCCGCTCGATTTTCCCATTTGCTCGCGGGTTATAGGCAGTAACATATTGCCATTTCATCCCGTAATACTTAGATAGTTTGTCGATGACCTCCTTATTAAAGTCCGAGCCTCGATCAGAACATATCTTTCTTGGTACTCCGATCTGTGAGATGATCCTATCGATCAGCGCCTCGGCCGTCGTCTTGCCGGTAACGTCTTTGACAGGGATGATCCACACATAGTTGGTGGCTCTGTCAATAGCCGTAAGGATGTATTTGTAACCATCCTTCGATTCTGGGAAAGGTCCCACATGATCAATGTGTATAAACTCAAACATCCCCGCATGAAGGGGAAATTCGCCAATCAGGCCGAAATTTGCCTTCAGTGGTGTTTTGTTTATCTTGCACGGGATGCATGCATCCACCGCCTGATCTATCTCCTCCTTCATCTTCTTCCACCAGAATCGCCTCGCTACGAACATATGAGTTCGTTGTCGACCCGGATGCGCCAAAAGTGGGCAATTGTGGGCTGCGACAAATATAAATCGTCTCAGACTCTCCGGTACCCAAAGGGTCCATTTGTCCGGCTGTGACGCATAGCGACCGTGAAGGCCCTTGTACCACAGTAGACCATCTCTCCATCCCATCTCCTTCATCTGATCTTTGATCGCTTTCGTCATCCGTAGCTCATCCGGGTTCTGATATAACTGTATCAGTTCTTTAAACTCCGGATCTTGAGCCTGTTGTTGCCTCCATGCGGTAGGCGAGGCTATATGGATAGTACCATCTTCTAGCCGTACCCCGATTCTTTCCGGGTCATCGTCTAGGTCACTTCTCCGCTCTTGAGGAGGCTCCGCATAAACTTCCTGCGTCTCCTCTTCCTCTCTTATGTTCGCCTTCGCATTCTCATATACCTCATAGGACCACTCAGCGTCCTCCTGGGTATGTAGCTCACAACATATCCCGTGATCCGGGCCTTGTGGACTGTACCGTAGACCTGTGCGGTCATATCGGACTCCACTCGCCATCTCCATCGCCTCAATGTGGCTGACCTCATACACCTTGTCAGTGGACAAGTCTTCCATCACCGTGGACACCAACGCCGATACTTCTGAGTTAAACTCTAGCCTAGAGAGGCTATCAGCGACCACATTTCGCTTTCCCGGTAGATGGACCATTGTAAAATCGAAACAAGACAAGAACGCTTGCCACCGCGCCAGCCGTCCCGTCTGTTCATGATTCATCAACCATGACAGGTTATGATAATCAGTTCTGACAGTAAATTGAGGTCCTCCCCACAAATACTCTCTGAGCCTCTTGAGGGCCTATACTACCGCCAACGCCTCTCTTTGCCTTGTGCAATAGTTTGTCTCCGCCGCACACAACTTCCTACTAATAAACATGATTGGGCGTAATTTCTTCTCCTCATCCTCTTGTTGTAATACAGCCCCAATCGCAAACTTAGATGCGTCTGTATCGACTACGAATTGTTTCGTAAAGTCGGGCATCGTTAACACCAGTCCTCCGTCTTTCGGGTCTTTGTAAATGAGATCTTTGAGCGCATGAAACGCTTGCAACGCCTCTTCGTCCCACTTCTCAAAGTCTCCAAAATCTATCATTTTCTCCACTTTAGCCCGTGTTGCACCCCAATCGGGTATAAACTGGTTATAGTATTGCGCCATCGCAAGGAATGAGTGCAATTCAGTGCGGTTCTTCGGTATCGGTCGATTCATAATCTCCTCCCTCTTCTCTTTGGATATCGAGACTCGATTATGGGAGATCTCGTACCCTAAGTATGTCACACTCGTCTTGGCAAGTTGACACTTCTTTAGATTGCACTTCAGGCCAAAAGCTCCGATGCGCCTGAATATATCGGACAAATGATCGATATGATCCTCCATTGTGTTAGAGTATACGATAATGTCATCGATATAGCAAAATGCATATTCTCCCGCCTTCTGTCCCCGCCTTCTCATAAAGCCACCGTCAGACAAATCATCGTACTGACTGCTCAACATCTTCTGCATCGCCTTCTGGAAAAGTCCTGGGGCTTGCTTGAGGCCCATCGGAAGCACTTTCCATTGATATATTTCCATACCCACCACAAACGCCGTCAGCCATCTGGACTTTTGCTCCAGTGGTATCTGCCAGAAGCCATTCTTAAGGTCAATGACTGAATAGAATTTTGCATTCCGCAGTACTCTCCTTCCTTCTTCTAATGTCGGGAGAGGATTTCTCTCTTCCTCCAGCACCTTGTTAACACGAGCATAGTTAACTGTCAGGCGCCATTCTCCTCCTGGCTTCGGCACTATTCTCGGTTGTGAGACTATTGAGGATGTTGATCTCTCAATAAAGTCCTCATTGAGCAGCTGTCTTGCTAGCTCCTCCGCTATCTTCGCCTCATGTATACTCAAATTCGCCCTTCGTGGTGCCGGTGACGGCTCCGCACCCGGTATTTTGTAAATAACCGCAGTGAAATCTTCAGGCTTGACACCACCTGCATGTGGAGGGTCAAAAATTTCCTTGTTCGCCTCTAATTTGGCTTTTAAAAGCTCCTTCTCCTTCTCCGTGCCTACTCCTTCTTCCAATATTTTCCGCGCCGCCTCTTGAAAATCTTCATCAGACATCTGCTTATGCTGCTTGAGGGGTTCTCTGTCCTCCTCCAAGCCTAAGTCCTCTTCCGAGACATCATCTAGGCCCGTCTTTTCATACGTGACCGTGTCCGGCTCATCATCTTTACCGAGCTCCACCAGCATGTCAATGAGTCTCGCGTATTGCAAAGGAGCTTTACGGGTGTAAAAACCATCAAAGCATGTGAATGCTTGCGGTATCAATTTCAACTTGTCGAGGTCTCTGAGCTTCCGCTTGTATGCACTGCTCTGCTCACGAGTTCCCATACAACAAGCCACCACTAGCTGTTGCTTGCGAGAGGGTACCGGTATAGGATGATCAATAAGCCGGTCCCTTATTTCCTGCGCCCATATCGCCTTCTCATTATATGGCAGGATAATAGTATACGGCTTATTATTTTCGAATAAAGTCCGTAAGCATTTCTTCACTTCAGACAGTGAACGCGGCCACGTGGGCTCGTCACCCCAGAAATCAGTAATAAAACTTTTAATAGTTTCTGGTGGAGTATCCGGGATTCGCCCCGTTCTCCTTGGTACAAACGCCTCCCTTTTTTCTTCTCCTACTTTCGCATGGAAACAGTATCCGTTAGTAATATGGACATCTGTTCCTACTCCTTCCGCGAATCTCGCCAACGACGGGCTTCTTTGTGCGACACATATAATCTCCTCCTTTCGCTTCTCGATTAAGTCATCAATAGACTTTTTGTCCCAATGGCATGTCGGAACTGTGACAGTGCACACTTGGGATTCCCAATTGTCGGTCCAGGACAGTTCATCCGGTCTTACGACATGGGGGTGAACGTACACCTCAAGTGCCTCATGTGCGATGGCCATCTTTTTGTGATCCGTCGCTAGACTCAGCTCATAAGCCTCATAAGAGTCAGTAGCGTTGAAGGGATCAATATATCGTTCCCTTCTCCTCTTTTTACTCCATATATCACTCGCCGTGCGGCGCAATCAATCACAGCCCCCATCGTAGCCAATTGGTCATACGATAGTAATATTGACCCGTGGTAACCGGGGACGACATAGAGGTCCATACGGTATACTCGTGCGGATTTCAATTTAAAGGTCAGTGTGATGATTCCCGTGATATCCGTCCGGCTGCTCACTCCTTTGAGAGTGCCCGTTGACTTTTTCATATTTCCGTCCACCCAGTCCCGGTATCGATTAAAAAACTTCCGGCCGACAATATTAATATTCGCCATCGTATCATTACCAACTTTTAATATTGTCTTCAATGTTTCACAAGAAAGTTCCGTATAACACAGAGCATCGGGCCTGTGTATATTGACTGCGAGAACAAGAACTTTACGTTCCAAATTTTGGAGTCTTGTCTCTAAGTTTTTCAACTCCTCCTTCTTCTCCTCCTGCTTCACCTCATTAACATTTTTATTATTCTGCGGTACTGGTGCGTTTACTATTTGAGCGACATTGTCTTGTGGTACTTGAGTACACACATTGTCTTTTTGCTCGCCACCCGCCGCGACCGTAGGCATTGAGTCTGTTCGTGGTTGTTTGCTTGGCCA
>WBZZ01002083.1:0-17500 GCA_019918135.1 Paulinella micropora
TGAAAATTCACTCTGTAGCCTGTGTGGCAAAGCAGAAAGAAATCACCCTAGTGATGTGGACTCCAAATGTAATGCCCCCAACGATAGCTAGTAAAAAGTCGGTAATACAACCAAACACAGTCCTCAAAAGATGAGAATGATGTCTCGTTATATTAGCTCAGTGAAGCCAAAAAGGAAAACGGCAACAGACCAGGAATAAAATGGCATCAGGTCCAAATCCGGACAAATAATACTGAAAAACAAGCTGGTGCACCTGTCACCAGGAAAAGGTACTTTTTACCGGCTATTCGGGGGGTGATGCCTACAGTATGAATATGAGTATGAGTATATGAGTATATGAGTAGAGTATGAGTATGAGTATGAGTATGAGTATGAGTATGAGTATGAGTATGAGTATGAGTATGAGTATGAGTATGAGTATGAGTATGAGTATGAGTATGAGTATGAGTATGAGTATGAGTAAGAGTAAGAGTAAGAGTATACGTAAGAGTATACGTAAGAGTAAGAGTAAGAGTATACGTAAGAGTAAAAGAGTAATTGTAAGAGTAAGAGTAAGAGTAAGAGTAACAGTGGAGAGTAGAGTAGAGAGGAGAGTAGAGGAGAGGAGAGGAGAAGAGAGAAGAGTATAATAGAGTAGAGTACAGTAGAGTAGAATAGAGTAGAGTAGATTAGAGTAGATCTAGAGTAGAGGAGAGTAGAGGAGAGGAGAGGAGAGGAGACGAGACGAGAGGAGAGGAGAGGGGACGAGAGGAGAGGAGACGAGAGAATACTCATACTCATACTCATACTCAACTCATATCTCATATACTCATACTCATATTCATACTCATTCATATCATACTCATACTCATACTCATACTCATACTCATACTCATACTCATACATACATACATACATGCATACATACAATGTGCATGCATATATGCATGCATACATACATGCATACATACATGCATGCATATACATACATATACATACATATACATACATATATACATGCATACATGCATACATACGTATACATACATACATGCATACATACATAGGCATACAGACATCTATGTATCTATCTATCTATCTATCTATCTATCTATCTATCTTTCTACCTATCTATTTAGTATCTCCCACAGCCAGGTACGCCGATGCAGGCTCCGGAGCGAGCGAAGCGAGCGAACGGAGCACGCAGCGGCCCGTCTATGTATCCATCCATCCATTCCATCCATTCCATCCATTCTATCTATATATCTATCTATCTATCTATCTATCTATCTATCTATCTTTCTTTCTTTCTTTCTTTCTTTCTTTCTCTTCTCTTCTCTTCTCTTCTCTCTCTCTCTTCTCTCTCTATCTCTCTATCTCTCTATCTATCTCTCTATCTCTCTCTATCTATCGCTCTCTCTCTCTCTCTTTCTCTCTCTATCTCTCTCTCTCTCTCTCTCTCTCTCTCTCTCTCTCTCTCTTTCTCTGGTGGCGGGAGGAACGAAGGCAGTTCGTAACTTTTTACTTACATTTTTGTGAGTTGAATGAGTTTTGAGTCTGAGTCCAAGTTGATAATATTATAACATGTTTTTAATATAAAAAAAATACAATAAGATTATTTTTCCGGTGGCTTCAAGTCTTTTAATATCATTACCAAATGGTAACTAGCAACAGGAACTTATACATTAGTATACCGAGTAGTACTACTGTTACAGTAGTACACTACTCTAGCTACTACTAGTACTAGTACTAGCTAGCACTAGTACTAGTATTGTACTGTAGTACTAGCTATAGTAGTAGTAATATTACCTAATTTTGAATTCTCGATCGAATAGTCTTTAACTTCATTCACAAGCTCAAGTTCACAACGTTAACCTCAATATATATATGATTTAATTTAGATGTACATGTACGTATACCTAGAAAACACTTGAAGTTACATTAATATTTATTCGAGAAATTTACTTAGTATTAGTAAATAGAGTAACTTGTAAGTTTCAGTACAAATTTTTGTTTTCACATTGCCACTAAAGTGGCACCCCCCGCCCGCAGGGCGTTCTAAGTTCTACTTTAATGAAAGCGTACTTGTAAATTAAAGAGAGTAAAGTCAGAACTAAGTCTGTCAAAAACTCACTCTACTACGTGACGCTTACTAATACTTCTCTTTATATCGTCTCCTTCCCCTTCCCCTGTAACACCCACGGTATACTACATCGTTTTTACGCTATTAAGGTTTACGGGAATTTACTCTTGGAAGTAATATCTTGTTATTAAATGTATTTTAAGATGAATTCTTATTACATTTCCGGTTTTGATTAATACATCCGGTTTTAATGGTATATTAGGATAAGGAATATGGGAGGAAAGCTAGGAAGCTTGGATCCCATAGGACCTTAATACCTATATCTTACACTTAACCGTTTACCGGCGTGGAGAAGGTTTTTAGGATGCATATTACACGATTGTGTAGCATCCATGTTGAATAACCTCCCACATTAATAGCGTTGACCCGATCCTTCTACAGCAAATGTAGTAACCGTTTGAAGTTTTGGAAAAAGGTCACGGAAATTCCGTGAAATTTGGCATTTTTCCCGTGACTGGGAATTTATGGCTAAATAATGGAAATTGCACTTATGGGTTGGTGACGGTTTAGGGTATGTTTTGGCATTTGTGCAGGTTACGGACGTAACGCATCGTGTCAGATGACCCGTCAAAGGGACACTCCGTTGATAGCGGTTTTTTCCTTTGGCTTGTTGTTTGGGTTCATATCTGGCTTCCCTTTCTATATCAGAAGTGGAGGTTAGTTTTGAACCAGTTGTGTTCAATTATTAAATTCCTTTTTTACTTTTCCTTTGAGCTCGTAAGGCTAGACCTCCGGTCTTAATACATTTTGAGTCCCTTTGATTCTTTCGAACTCTGGAAAAACAAAATTTGGAATTGGGAACGACGCACTCTTAGGGGGCAATCAGTCACTGTTGTTGGCTGTGCCTTGGCGAGAGTGTCAAGTAGCTTCTCGACAATCAGTACTCAGTACTGGTCGTGTGAGACAGTGCTTTCAGTCGTTAAGGGCAAGGGAAATCGAAAAAGGTGGTAAGGAGGGTTTTGGAGAAACAGGGAAGAACCCTGATGATCTCGAAACTTGGACGTTGACACCTTGGAAATCGTCATGTCAAAAGGGGCGGCATATGATCCTTACAAGGATACGGTATGTGCCCTTGGAAAACAAGACTGTGGGGGACTTTCTACAACATGTAGCAGCGGACTACATTGTAGGCTCCACTGAACAGCATCAATTTTTGGAGCACTTTGTCCCTTTGGCATGTAAGTTCAAAGACAGACCGAGGGATAAGGAGGTTTACGAAATGGTGAAGTATGAGTCGACTGACTTCGCCAAATGGGGTTGGGATTCAACCACTTTTGGTTTCACTGGCTATTCACCTAGTGAACCTAAGCTCAAAACTTTGATACTTATGCAGGTTAGGAGGATGATGGCAAGGACGTTCGTGTCCTTGCACCTCCATGAACTGCAGATGGTGGGACATCCAAGGTTCAAGAATGGGGATGAGGAATATTTTCCAACTCCTATTCCTTCGGAGCAGTTCGATGTCCATTTCCTGATGACAGGGAGTGAGATTAAGGACACTTGGAGTGAGAATTGGTATGGATCTGTCAGAACAGACCCCACGAAAGGGGATACTTTTGACATGACCTTGGCACAGACTTTCTTCAAGGACAAGGTGTACCAAATGGTAGCCAATGCCTTTAACAAGGCGGTGAAGAATTGGGAGGCCGTCAAGGGGAAAATGAAGGAAGCAAAATGGATGAAGGATACGAAGGTGTGGAACAAAAAGACACCGGACGTATTTGACCTAATCCATGTCGAAGGCTTCATGGGAAAATTGGAGCTGATGACGGACAAGGACACGTTGGCTTCTAATGCCAACAGGAGCCTGCGTGATCTGCTAAAGGAAGCAGAGTCAGCTGCAATGGCGACTACCAAGCTCAAGACGGCTACGGCTACGGTGCCGGACCCTTTGATTTTGCTGGTAGCAAGGGAGTAGGCTTGTATCAATATCTCTTGTACCTCATGGAGGTGGCAAAAGCCATTGAGGTCTGCGTGGACAAATACGCAGCGTGGGAAGAGAGATATGCGGTCATCAAGAAAAGGGATGAGGATGATCCTTTGGATCCGGCGACACGTTATGAACAGGAAAGGAAAGGATGCTGATTTTCCTTGAGAAGTTCTCGCCTGTTGCGTTTGCTCCGGGGACAAAAGGGGATAAAAAGCCTTTAATATGGTTTACTCGGCAAGTAAACTGTTGGGCGTATATGACCTCGCCATGGTTTCTGAAAGCGATCAATTTGCTCTGTAAGTTGATGGGGGAGAGCAATTTTGAGTCGCCGAACATTGGTGGATATTTTCCGACAGTGCACGGACGCGGACCTTATGGAGCACTTTACGGTGGACAGTATCACCAAGGGGATGGCGAAGGAAATTCAGGACAGGGATGTCTGTGGGGAAACGGGGCCCGCGAAGGCCAGACAAGTTAATCTTATCGATAAAAAAAGTTGTTACTAACGTAGTACTACCGCGAAAATCTAAACCTACTTTAAATATTTTACCGGTTCCGACGGTGAGGTTTAAAAAGAAAGTTTCTTTCATTCCGGAGCCCGATTGGGGGGCCAAGCCGGTGCCTTTAAGGGTGAGAAAAGTCAAACCCGGAGGTAAGGCGAAGAAGGGAGTGTCGAAGGCTACTGCTTTTGGTGAGGGACTCGTCAAGAGTGGGCTGTCGGATCGGAAAGATTTAAATAACAGTTTTGTTCTTTTGTCTGACGTAAAGCAACGCCTGGAGGCTATTGAAATGCCGGAACATGCGTTATGCATTACTCAGGTTTACTGTGTGGACCTGGAGGGTGCATGCGATATGCCAATGATACGTTGGCTAATATTAATATCGCGGGCGCGGGATTCATAACGGCAAATAGGGCGTGGTTGGATAAAAAACATGTTGCCTATGAAGAAGGGGTGAATGGAAAGGCGAGGGCGGAGGTTACGGGAACGATGGTTTTGACCATTGAACTCTACTCCGGTAAGTCCTTTGACATTCAGTTCTATGTCTGTCCGGAATATTCGAGGGGATTGCTGATCGGGTTCAAGCAGCTCAATAGGATGAATACCTTAATTGACTGCCGGTCGGGTTTGGTGCACTATGGAATTAGTGATGATGACGCGGAGGATATGGTGAGGGGGCGGACGGCAGTTCCTCTCTTTCATGCGGATACTTACGCGGTCTCATCCACCGAGCCAGGGGCGACTAAGGGAAAGGACCCACATGCAATTGCGCGAAGCGCAAGAGTGCAGTTGGTTATACCGAAGCCATATCAGCACCCGGCGTTGGACAATTATTACAAGGATTTCCAACTGGAGTACCGCGGGCTTGAGGGAAAGGCGAGGAAAGTTGTTCGACGTTGGGAGAAGGCAACAGTGGAGGACTTAATTCAGGGCCGGTGTGCCCAGATTATGGCCTGCACAATGGAAGAACATAACATGGAGGTGGAGGCAGGGATGGATAGGTTCAGCAATGGAAAGAAGGGGCCTTATGTGTTCCTTCAGAACCGATACTGCTTCCATTCGAAAGCATCACAGGGTAACAGGCCGTTGTTTGAACCGCTAATGGAAGGGCGGGTCTCAACGGGTGGAACGGAGGATGAGATCGGAGATTTTGTGGGAAACATGTGGGGTGACAAACCTCTTTGTCCACGGAATTTCGGGCGGACTGCAAAATTGCTCACGAAATATTTCGAGGGTGACAAACCGTTTTCTATGATCTTACCGTTCCATGAAAAGGCGTTGTGTGCAGATGAGGTTTTGGACCGGATGATGGATCACCCGATCCCGGTCATCTAGTAAGCAACATTTGGTGATTGCCTGTAGATTAGGCACTAGGGAACAGGGGTTGGCATATTGGAACTCACTTAAAGGGTGTGACCTTCAGAAGATACGGGAACAGGCGTTCACGTGCTTCACAGGGTTTTACACGACAAGGGCGCCTATCCAGTAATACTATGCGTTTATTCTGGATCGGATGGCAAACCTAGGTAAAATGGATGAGTTTTCGGAAGTCAAATACCATCAGAAGGAGGTGGAGATGCCCTCC
Source organism: Paulinella micropora (assembly GCA_019918135.1). Classification (NCBI taxonomy): domain Eukaryota; phylum Cercozoa; class Imbricatea; order Euglyphida; family Paulinellidae; genus Paulinella; species Paulinella micropora. Next base: position 6,138 of record WBZZ01002083.1, read on the forward strand.
GAGGATGGCCTGGTGTAGAATGCGTGGTCTGACATGGCTGAGGCGCCCAAACTGAGGAGTCGGAAGGACGCCCAGTCGTGGGACGACAGGATGGCTCGGATGCGGGCAGACTGGAAGGGGAATCAAGAGGATCTTAAGAGCCTTCAGGAGGTGATGGCAAAGGAAATGCAGATCTTTGATCCGCCTAGGCCGGGAACGGTCAAGCATTTTGAGGCTCATCTCAGGAAGATTCCGGGATGAATATCACGCATGCCTCTAGGAGGTCTATCTTGGGCCGTAAGGAGGAGAGCATTGCCCAGGAGAAGGCGGAGGAGCTACAGGCTGACGATTTCACGGAGTTTTCGGACTCCACGATTTCGTCACATGTACGCATGGTTCCAAAGCCAGATGGGGCGCTGAGGTTTTGTGTGAATTACTATCGGGCAAACAAGATCATCGAGGGTGAGCGGTATCCGCTGCCTAAGATCGATGACTGTATGCGCAAGTTGAAACACGCGAAATTTTACTCGGTGTTGGACCTCAAGAATGGGTTCTGGCAGATACCGCTCAGTAGAAAGAGCAGGTGGCTAACAGCGTTTGTGGTGGGGATGACGCTATACCAATGGAAGGTATTGCCAATGGGTCTGAGGAACTCGCCGGGCATATTTCAGGCAGCAATGCAGAAAATGCTTGGTCGACAGTCATAGATGATATTATTATCTACTCCAATACCATAGAGGAACATCTGGCCCACATACAGGATGTTTTCCGACGGGTAAGAAAGTTTGGTCTCAAGGTGAACTTGGACAAGTGACAGTTTGCCACCCGACAGGTTACATACCTGGGATATGATATCTCGAACGGGACGGTAGCGATTGCGGCTAAGAAGAGGAATGCTGTAGAAAGCATTTAGCGGCCTCAGACGCGGTCGGAGTTGTTCTCCTTCATTGCGCTTGCGCAATATTACAGTCAGTTCTTTCCGAATTGATCGGATACTGTTAAGCCGTTAAGGGAGCTGTACTTGAAAGGCGATATGCGGGAATGGACGCCTAAACAGGAGGAGACGTTCGAGTTCATTGAGGAAATGTTGACTCGTGATCCCAAGTTTAACAAGGATTGCATCTTGATGATGCCGGATGTGGATAAACAGTATGTGCTGGACACCGATGCGTCTAAGTACGCGGTCGGGTCGGTCCTACAGCAATACGATGATAAGGGGGTCTTGCGGCCGATCATGTACTTGAGCCGGAAGCTGAATAAGGCTGAACAAAACTACTGTACGAGGCAGAGAGAGGCCTTGGCGGTGGTTTGGTCGTTTATAAGACTCAGGGAATACTTGTGGGGGTCACGGGATATCGTGGTAAGGACGGACCACCAGAACCTTATGTGGTTGATGACGAACGATTGCACAGGCAGGCTAGCCAGGTGGCAGGCTTTGCTGTCGCGTTATGACTTCACCGTCAAGTACATTCCCGGCAAAAAGAATATTGTGGCAGACTCTTTGTCGAGGGTCAATTACTCAACACCATCCGCATGTCTGGCTGCGATGCAGCAGATGGACGAGTTTAAGGACTTGGCGTTGAGTAAGGATAAAAGGATATCTTGCCGCCGAATATGATCTTCTATGCCAATAAGGCTCACCCGGAGTCTAGCCGAAAAGAGCCTAGGGTGATGGAGGCAAAGAAGGGGAAATATAGGAAGGTCATGATGTCTCAGTTGGAACGGGAGGTTGGCCAAGCAGAGTGCTGTAGGGAGCATTTTGCGGAGGAGGCCGTGCAACGCCTGAAGGAATATGAGGCCGATAAAGCCGCTATTCTGGACGAGGATAAGGCGGAGCATGAGTGCTACTGTTGCCAGGGGCACGCGGCACCGGCCGTCCGAGCCTACGTGGAAGACCCGGGCGTGGAAACGGCTCCAGAGCCGGAGGTGACCTCGATTGAGCCGGTGGGGGCTTCGGAGGGTCGGAGCCGGATTCCAGGCCTCAAGTGGGAATCCAGGTAGAGGACGGTACAGTGCGTATCGCGTCGGTGGAGGCGTGGAGGCAGTGCCAGAGGGCCGATGAACAGTACAAAGACTTGATCCAGTACTTTTTGGCAGGGGATGAGTTGTGGTTGACGGAGAAGATCCGTTCACAGCTCAAGACGCTGGCATGGCGGGATAGCCTCCTGTGGTATACAGGCAAGACGCCGGAAACGGCCAAGAACCAGGAAAAGTGGGTCTTATGGGTCGCGGCCAAACTGAGGCAGATGATCTACGTAGCGTCGCACGTAGTCCCGTTGGTTAATCACCCGGGGGTGCAAAGGACGCAGTGGATTATCAAAAGGTGATTCTGGTGGGAAGGGATGGATAAGTTCATAAAGGAAAGGGTCAAGGGCTGCACGACCTGTCAGATGAATAAAAAGCACCCAGTGGAAGGGAAGATCCCAGTTGGGAAATTTAAATTGCTGGAAAGGCTCTTTGAGTTCCTGCATGTGGACCACGTGGGGCCGTTGCCGCCGGTGGGGCCGGCGAAAGATAAGTTCTTGATGACGGTCATTGATAGGGCGAGCAATTACGTCTGGGCGATACCGGTGCCTGACACGACGGCGAAGACGACAGCCAGGGAGCTGCTCGATCGAATCCTATCTGTGGTGGGGGTCCCAAGAAGATCTGCTCAGATAAAGGGCCAGCCTTTGATAACGAGCTGATGGTAAGGCTCGCGAAGTTTTATGGGGTTCACTGGCAGTACGTGACACCGTACAATCCGAGGGCTAATTGCAAGATTGAGCGGGTGCATAGACCGCTTAAGTCCGCTCTAAGGACCTACTGCAAGAAGAGTCAGCTCTTGTGGAGGGAGGTGGTCCCGAGCTTTGTTTTCGCTATGAACGCGATGCCATCGAAGGCTCTTCAAGTTGGAGCGGGGGCGGAATGTAGGTCCCCGTATCAGGTAGTGTACGGGCAGGAGCCGGTGATGCCCCAACACTTGGTATATCAGGATGGGCCTGGGCTTGCGTTGGACGAGGATGAGCTCTGGGGGGTTCGTATGCGGGTCTCCATGGAGGCCATGCAAGCGGTTAGGCAAGCGAGGCTGGCGGAACAGACTCGCCAGCTGAGCAAAGAACCATTGGAACAGGACTTGTCTATGGTGACGTATAAGCCGGGGGACATCGTCATGTTGTACTACCCGCAGGTTCCGAAGGGCATATCATCTAAGATGTTTGTGCACTGGAAGGGGCCATATCAGGTGGCAACAGACAGGGCCGTTTAACTGTCGGATTAGAGGCAGGGGGGAGAACAAGATTGTAAATGTTCGACGCCTCATCAAGTACGATCCGTTCCTGATGTAGAACGAGACGCTCCAGGAAGCGCTCGTCAGGGAAAAGGGGGAGTTTCAGGACCCTCCTAAGTTGGGGACGGATAGGGAACCCGATGGTGCGAAGCCTGGGGACCAGAAGGGCCAGGAGGGGAAGAAGGCACGGGCCCCCGAGGAGGGCGTCGGCAGGAAAAGCTCCAAAGGGCCTGAGGTCGGGGAGAGGGGGTCAGATACGGGTCGCAAACCACCCACGGAGGCGGCGAAGAGGGCGGCGGATAATGATCTGATCTACTCGGAACCAGGAAGTAGGCAGGGAAAGCGTAGGAAGACGGAAGTGCAGGCGGAGCCGGAGGAGCAAATTGAGCCCTCGCAGGTGGACGTCAAGCACAATTTATGGAAGGAGGGTAATAAGACACTGGGGATGAAGTGTGTTCTAGATCGATTCTATCTGGTCAGGCCCCCAACTAGATTCGTTGCAAAAGGAGACAAGGATGCTCTCTTTGTGATGAAGGTTGTGGGACTGACGAAGGACTCGAGAAAGACTCGATTGTTGGAGAGTGCGCTTAAGAACCTTCCGCCTATGCTGCAGTTCTACCGGTCATGGGAAAAGGATACGGTTGAGAACCGGATCTACCGCGAGTATGTCCCGGTATGGTGGGATGCTGCGAATAGGGAAGTATGGGATGCCAAGATAGATCCAGCCACTAGGAAGAGTGACAGGGATCACGAGGCATGGACCGTAGCGGCGTGGCCGAGGGGAGTGCTAGATTGCCCCTTCGAGTTACACGACGGGCACATTCCGCAGAAGGTATGGGACATGCTCAAACAGAGCGGGGTGGACTTAAGGCTAATCGGGGGTGCACACGCAACGGAAACGGTGCGGGGGAAGAAGCATCCGAGCCAGAAGGGAAAAAGCATCCGGGATGCGTAAGGGGAGAAGGAAACGGAATTCGGGTCGGGGGGGGGGGGGGGGATTGAAGTTGGGCGCACATTGACCATAGTGTGTGGAAAAATGGTACTGAGGGTCCTACTTAACATTAAAACTTTACGGACACGGTACAGGGGGTGAACTCGGCGAGAAGGCCATCGTCGTTTTAAGGTTTGGAATCGTGGAGTTCGGTCAATTCGAACTTCGGTGCCAAGGCACCATTCACATTTGACGGATTAGACAGGTTCTGATTGGTGGTCGGCCGGACTATGGGACTGTGACTTCGAGGAAATCGCGCGCGTAGGGTTGAAGACGTGAGCTGGCCGAGTGTTAGATTCACGATCTTCAGGCATTATTAAGCCTCGGAACTTAGCCCACATGAAACACAAGCCTATAATTCGTTGGATGGCTCTTGATAAGATTTGATCAGGGTTCGAGCTAGGGTAGCTCTTGGGGTGGTGGACAGTCGGCTGGGATTCCCCAGAAAGCCGGTACCGACTGAATTATACGAGATGTAGTCTCCGTTGGTATTACTCCAGAATTGAGATCCGAGCGATCTCAAGGGAGGGGTAAGGGGTGCTATGTAACACCCACGGTATACTACATCGTTTTTACGCTATTAGGTTTACGGGAATTTATTTTTGGAAGTAATTTCTTGTTATTAAATGTATTTTAAGATGAATTCTTATTACATTTCCTGTTCTGATTAATACATCCTGTTTTAATGGTATATTAGGATAAGGAATATGGGAGGAAAGCTAGGAAGCTTGGATCCCATAGGACCTTAATACCTATATCTTACACTTAACCGTTTACCGGCGTGGAGAAGGTTTTTAGGATGCATATTACACGATTGTGTAGCATCCATGTTGAATAACCTCCCACATTAATAGCGTTGACCCGATCCTTCTACAGCAAATGTAGTAACCGTTTGAAGTTTTGGAAAAAAGGTCACGGAAATTCCGTGAAATTTGGCATTTTTCCCGTGACTGGGAATTTATGGCTAAATAAGGGAAATTGCACTTATGGGTTGGTGTTTAGGGTATGTTTTGGCATTTGTGCAGGTTACGGACGTAACGCATCGTGTCAGATGACCCGTGTCAAATATCTGGCTTCCCTTTCTATATCAGAAGTGGAGGTTAGTTTTGAACCAGTTGTGTTCAATTATTAAATTCCTTTTTTACTTTTCCTTTGAGCTCGTAAGGCTAGACCTCCGGTCTTAATACACCCCTTCCCCTTCCCCTTCCCTTTCTCCTTCTCGTCCCTTCTTTTCACTTCTCTCGTCTCCTCTATGAGTATGAGTATGAGTATGAGTATGAGTATGAGTATGAGTATGAGTATGAGTATGAGTATGAGTATGAGTATGAGTATGAGTAAGAGTAAGAGTAATAGTAAGTATGAGTATGAGTATGAGTATGAGTATGAGTATGAGTATGAGTATGAGTATGAGTAAGTAAGAGTAAGAGTAAGAGTAAGAGTAAGAGTAATAATATAAGAGTAAGAGTAAGAGTAAGAGTAAGAGTAAGAGTAAGAGTAAGAGTAAGAGTAAGAGTAAGCTAAGAGTAAGAGTAAGAATAGAGAGTAGAGTAGAGAGTAGAGTAGAGGAGAGGAGAGGAGAGGAGAAGAGGGAAGAGTAGAGTAGAGTAGAGTAGAGTAGAGAGTAGAGTAGAGTAGAGTACAGGAGAGGAGAGGAGAGGAGAGAGAGAGGAGAGGAGAGGAGAGGAGGAAGAGAGAGGAGAGGAAGAGGAGTATGAAAAAAATGTTTAAAATGTTATGGACAGGTCGGCCAGTGAAAAAAATTTGGTGCCACCCTGTCGGATTTTTGTGGGTATATTGCGTGCTGTGGAAGAAAAGTCGGGTAGAATAAGCCACTAAAGTATTAAGCCGGAAAAATTCTCTGAATGTTGTTATGGACTGGCCGGCCAGTGAAAAAAAATGTTGATGTGCCACTCTGCCAGATTTCTGTGGGTAACTTGTCACTTACTTACTGGAGAAAAGTCGGCTGTGTTGTGCTTTGCTCACACAAACACTATTTTGCTACCCTCTCCCTTTACCTACCTTCCCCTCCAGGTTCGTCCTTATTATGGAACAACCTGGTTTGGGGTTTCTATCCTACCACTACAAGTGCCTAAATTCTGCCTATTTCTATTCTATCTAGACTCGAAATAAATTCACAACGGACACTCAACAATCATGTTTCTCTATGTAATAATGCTCACCGATTCATACTTACCATCGTCACACTACGCATCGATATCACAATACAGCACACCTACCACAAGGAACGCATAAGGAACATGCACTAACTCACTTCACACCACCTCCAGATGCATATAAATCCAAACTACAGTGACACCTGACAATAACAAGCATAAGCCACACCATATAACGGCAGTCCTTAGCCAGTCACTACCACTGTCAAACATATCCCCCACTCTATAATAGAATGACTCGCACGCACTTACACCCCGACCTCGCGAACATCCACACACTGTGTCAGTGATATTTCTACATACACACACTTCAATCCTTGTTAAAGTATATTATGGCACCACAACGCATACTCACATAGGCAACACCTGCACTACGTATCAATCAGCTGAAACTTCGAGCCGACAACGCGCTCACACAAACAGGTACTACTGCTTTACCTGACCTTCCAATACAACCTGTCCATGTGTGCAGGACCCTCTACCGTGTTCAAACGCGTCCTTAAATTGAACTTGAGGTGTTAAACGGTTTTTACTCATGCCTGTTTATGTACTGGCAAAAAATAGCACAAAAAGTGATTACGAAAATAATTTTCAAAATATGACAACAAAAACAAAAACAAAAGTCAACATATTACAAACGTAACATTCAGCAACCCAACAATTCATCGATCCAAAAATTCAGGTACTATCTAAATTACTAATTGGAAACACCTCCTATACTCAGGGACCCATAACCGACATAAAATCTGTACGTTGTTCGAAATTTTTCCTTAATATTATTATATCTTTCTACCCACGTCACTATCAAAAACGCCACCTGTGATCACGCGATCCAGTCCGACAACTTTCCAATCGGTCCCGGTTCCTTTTCCCGTTCCCCAAATACACAAATCAGCACCTTTCACAAGCAATTTCAACCATCCAGCGCAGTTACTTGCACCACAACTACCGTATCGCCAGTTCTTATTTTATCACTTGTCTTTTCTCCCAGACCAGCCCGTCCCGTATCATGTTTGCAAGTAACAAAGCTCATATGGATTACATAGTAGCAAAGGGTGGGCGGGTGGGAATAAAAGAACACTCGAAACAAGAATTGCTCTTGCATTGTGCGTTTATGTTTTAGTTCGACTGTACTGCATAACACTTGTACTGGATAACACTGAAATATGGTTGTAGCGCCGCAAGAATGTTATCATTGTTACGTGTGTGTAGGTTCATTACGGGCGGACATTGGTACTGCGAAATATGGAGGAAAACCGTGGCGATGAAGCGAAGCTACTCGCTGGACTCGAAGATTTTTGTAGAGCCTTTGTTCGGGCAGCGAGACCACAAAACACTGTGAAAGGATACGCGTATGCGATGCGTGACTGGGAGAGATGGAATGCAGTTATGAGATTACCTGCATTTCCAGCGAGACCGGAACAAGTGGCAGCTTACTGCATCTATTTGCTTTCCCATTTGGGTCACGCACAGAATACTATTAAGTACAAATTATCAGCTATCTCTAGTCAATATGCGATGACTGACTCTGTTACAAATCCGCTTCATAGCAAGTTAGTGTACGAGGTGAAGAAGTATGTTTTGAGACTGGCGCGTCCTCCGATAGGGAAGATCCCTATTCCCACCTCCATGTTGCTTCGTTTCATTACCATTATGGACCCGACTAGTGGTGTGACATCAGGGACATGACTATGATTCTTACTATGTTTCTCGGGTTCCTGCGCCGCGAAGAGGCAGTGGCGCTATGTGTTCAAGACGTTTGGGTGGAAAAGTATGAGGGAGACTGGGTCTTGTTTATTTATGTTGAGAAGAGCAAGACAGACCAATACTGATTGGGGGACACGATCGTGATAAGTAGTGACAAGAAATCGCCTCCATGTGCGGTTTCGTGGATGACGATATGGTTTGAAAATCATGAGCATAAGAACAACCCATATGCGCCGTTGTTTCCGGCTTGGCCATCGCGAGCTGAGGTGGGTCCCTGTCACTTATCAGCTAACTCTGTTAATCATACTTTGACTGCGTTGTTACAGAGGATAGGTGTTGATCCCCAACCGTACGGCACCCATTCCTTGCGGAAAGGAGGTTGTACAGCCGCATTCAGAGCGGGCGTGGAAATGAGGTTGTTGAAGATGCATGGTAGGTGGAAATCTGATTCTGTGTTTGTGTACATATATGATTCTTTTACTGAGAAACTCGCTGTTTCAAGGAGTCTGTATCGATTATGATCAATAAAATTGTTTTCTTTTGCATCTGTTTTTTCCTTCTTACCTTTTACCTGGAGGGGAAGGTAGGTAAAGGGAGAGGGTAGCAAAATAGTGTTTGTGTGAGCAAAGCACAACACAACACCTATTTTGCAACCTCAGACCGGAACGTAACAAGTGCCTGAATTTCGGTAATGATATGATCTTAAAGATGATATTTCGACAAACATATTTGTTGCGTTAGCGCTGATAGTACGTGATTGGAGTATAAACTGCAACTTTTGTGGCAATACAGCCGTTCCGGCCTAAAATACACTAAGAATTTCTTGAAAGTGGCTCATCTTTAGCCACTCTAAATAATCCGAACTAAATGAAATTATGTTTGAGAACATCTAGATAAAGTTGCGACATGGTCTGCTACCTAGTCCAAGTCGAAAGTCAAATAGGGCAGCGGTCATAGGCCACGTAGGGCGCTTGATTGACATCGGGTGCATGCTCCAACTTGGCTGTAGCGTGTATTCCGCCGGCGGTAAGTCAAGTATCTTACAAGCATACTCCACTACGTACACCCACCACGTGCGAGCTGGCCAGACAGGTAGAATCAACACCGCTGCAGTGTGGGAATTAATCAGATACTCAATTGCACCAGCAATCCGATTAAGGTCAGGCACATACACCTTTCTCCCTTCTCTGATAAATTCAGGCGAGTTGACTATGACACGTTCATAAATATCCCGCCGCATATAAAGGTTAGTCATTTGTAAAGCCTTCGATGCACTATCCGCTTCAAAATTCAATTGCCTCGGAATCCAGTTCCAAACTGGTCGAATTTCGTGCGCATTCAAAGTAGTCCATATCTCCTTGATAATGTCATTATGAATAGGGATAGGCCCGCCACCATTAATTAAGTTCCTCACAGCAGGCAATGAATCTAGATCGAACCTCACGCATTTCCGTTTCATATTTTCACTCAACTCACTTAGCAGCGAAATGACACCATGGAGCTCACGCAATGTAGACGAAGTGCCAATTAGAACGCCTGGCAGTGGGATAGTAAGTCTGTCATCCCCATAAACGACACCGGTGGCTATTTCACCCGTATCCACTCGCACAAACATATCTTCCGCAAAATCAGTTATCGGCCGTTTGCATCTAGCCGCATCACTCAACCAATCGGCCCAAAACTTAATCTCAGCTTCCGAACTCGCATCAATCATCACGTACTCAACCGCACGGGCCCGCGCAGAATTGATGCAGCCATAGAGCGAGCGGGTCCACGCCTGCGCAGGCTCCAAAGCGATAGATAGTGACACTACTCGACCTACCTCCGTCTCCAATTCTTCTAACCTTATAAAGTTCCCACCATTCACTCTACCCATAAACTCTGCCCACATACGCTGCGTGAGTAACCGTTTATAGTCAGGTACCTCATAAGTCATCTCCTTCGTATTAATCATCACTCCCAGAAGCTTTACGACGAACTCTCCCTCCCATCGATATTTTTCATTCAAATCCCATCCTAGGATGTTGAGAAAAGTTCGTACACAACTTGCCAATTCCTTTATCACCTTCTCTGTTACACTCCATAGAAAGTCATCAAGGTATGCAAGTACAAGTACACCTAAGAATCTTAGGTAAGTTACCATAGATCTAGTTGTTTTGTGGAACCAGAAGGGCGCATTCCTGAGCCCGAAGGTCATCACATTCGACGTGTAGTATTTCCCCTTATGGAAAAAACCCATAAACTTTTTCGCATTCTCAGACATCCTTAGCGATTAGTATGCAGATGCGAGATCAGTCACAATCATAGAGAAGTCCTTCCTCACACATAATCGTCTTGCCCGGGCCGACCAACTATAGTGGAACAAGAATTGCTCTTCTTGTGTTAGAGGAACTTGCGAAAGTGAAGAGAACACTAGAAGCGTCAAATCATCTTCTTTTATTTGCGCGACCATGTCGCAACTTTATCTAGATGTTCTCAAACATAATTTCATTTATCAGATTATTTAGAGTGGCTAAAGATGAGCCACTTTCAAGAATTTCTTAGTGTATAGGAACGGCTGTATTGCCACAAAAGTTGCAGTTTATACTCCAATCAAGTACTATCAGCGCTAACGTAACAAATATGTTTGTCGAAATATCATCTTTAAGATCATATCATTACCGAAATTCAGGCACTTGTTACGTTCTGGTTTGAGGTTGCAAAGTAGGTGAAGAAAAGTCGGGTAGAATAAGCCACTAAAGTGGCAACACTTTTTTGTTTTATTTCTTGTTCGTTGTGGTCATATTTCTTATTTCGAAGAGGAACAGGAGGCATGGGTGACCGAAAGTACGAAGCCGTGGTAATTCAACACCACTCGTCCTAGTATTATTCCAGTCTTGTGTTTTCGCGCATTAACAAAAGATTCATCTGGTTAGGTTGGCATGGCTGTTCGAGTTGCAGTGGTTGCTGGAACAGTGGCAGGTCTCGCTATTGTGGCTTCCAACGCTGTTTCGCAAGCTGCACAGGCACATAAGCAAAAGCACATGGATAACATCGGGGTTCAGAAGAAGAGCTCTCCGAGATCTTCTTCGAGTTCAATTTCGAAGCCCAAGGGTGGCGAGGATTGGAAGTGGCAGGAGCTATGTGGGAAGTATTTGGTTATCAAGCCGTACCACGCTCCAAAGCAAATGTTGAGCGGCTTCGCCCAGGAATGGTCAAATCATTTCTTCTTGCATCCATGCAGTCTGTCTGTCTTGTATTTTCC